>NAGG01001401.1:0-54472 GCA_003031705.1 Calonectria naviculata
GATTTAATATACTTAATCTAGCCTATAATATAAACCCCTTAGTTTACCTTACAAGTTAGGTCTAATTATTATAGTAAAGCTAGCTATAGTAGCTATTTTATCTTAGTTACTAATATTAAGGTTTTTTATAAGATTATCTAGAGAATTAGTAGAGATAATTAGAGATATTTATATTTTAAGGGCTATAGGTATTATAGCTTACTATATAAAGTTTGCTGTGAAAAGCTAGTTAAGTCGGCTCAGGCAACCAAAGCTTGAGGATTATATATAAAGATAATACATGAAACTGCATCCTGGCCCATTTGGCGTGAGGGAAGAGCCCACGTGATAAGGAAAAAGTAAAGAAAATGCAACAAGGAAAAAAATCGGCAAATTATTGAGGCGGAGAAGAGGGGTAGCTCAGCTCCATGACGCGAGTGCATGGGCCCAAAAGAATCGGACCAACACTATTACCAACTTTCTATTTTGATCGCACAAGTCAGCTGAGCGTTGTACCTACTATTGTGAAATACTAGGCTGCGTTAATATGGCCTCAGAACAGGGGCAATGCCAGGTAAGAGACCAAAACCATCTAGTCCGGATGCACAGAGATGTTAACGGCTATATCAATAGGCCTTGCAGCTGTCGGATGAACAGAGATGCAAAGACCCGGCCACGCACGCTCACGGTCTCTTTTGTTGGTTCCATTCAAAGCAAGTGTTTGGGCTTTATGCGGGCTACAAGAACCGAAATGCCCGCTTGGATGCCTTCGATGATGACGCTCCCTTGTACCTTAAGAACGGTCAGCCTTTAGCCAACGAGACATTCGAAAAGGCGGAAGACGAGAACACACTCAGAGAGGTTCACGCTCATCTCTTCAAGAAATATGTCTTGATAGGAAAAGTCATCGATGCGCGCAAGCTGCATCACAAGCACTTTTACTCGCTCCAAATCGACTATGGCCACCAAGCATATCTTGATAGGCTTAGCAGTGAGCGTCATACCATTCTTCGGGCCTTGGAGAGACTGGAGAAACGAACAGCTGAAGTCCTCTACGAGAAAGAACGATGGTATGCTTGGGTTCGCGAAGTTCAAGAGGAAGAAGAGGCAAACCGCGAGAAGGAACAGAAGAAGGTCAAACAGGAAGCTGCGTTGTTCAAGCGCCACCTAAAGAAGCTCAAAGTCAGAATGGCTATGGCACGACAGGCAGAGGAGCAAAAACGCCAAGATGCCTACCTCGACGATGCGTACCGAGAGCGCATGGAAATGTCTGCCGACGAAGCGTCCGAGGACGATGAGATGTGGGATCCCATCGATGATATGGAAGATACCAAACGGAACCGATACATTGACTTGATCAAACATTTCCTCTGGATGGACTTGATGGATGTGGATGTGGACATGGATGAGGGTGTCAGTTCCTCGGCCAACACCGAACAACCTGCCGTAGCTGAAGAACCCGAGGCTACAACCAAGAAGAGCAAGAAAAAAGGAAAAGCCAAGGCAGGTTCCAGCTCTGGAGCTCGTGGTGCTTCAAGTACAGCTAGCCAGGGCCAAAGCGGCCAGAGAAGGCTGTTGGAAATGCAAGAGAAAAGAGACTATGCAAATATCTCAGAACTACAAGAGCCGGACAAGAAGAACATCGAAAAAGAAGCCGAAATGAGAAAAAGACTTAGCCAAGGCGTAACCAAGAACTATGACAACAGATGGGGAGTTCAACTTGTCGGCACGTTGGAAAACCCATTTGAGACCTACGACAAGACAGCACCTATGACAGATGACGAGATTGAATCAATCGTCAAGGATATGAGGGACATTAAACTATTGCTGTTTTGCCGCCTACTTCTCGGTCAGGCGTCTATGTTACCCGCTGCGCTACGGGCCAACAGTGTCGAAGAATTTCTCAACGACGCCGAAGTTACCGAGTCGGACTTGCGAGATCTCTGCTTGAAGGTCGAGGAGCCCATTCTCCAAGATATTCGAGATGCATGCGCCGACTTTGCCCGGGGAGATGACGCGGACGAGGATGAGGAACTGCCCGATGCCGAGTCCTCCGACTCAGACTTTGACCCATTTGAGGAGATTGAAGATGATGACGATGAAGAATACGTGCTTGGGGATGAACTAGAGGACGAACTAGATTTTGAGGATTCTGACGGGGAGACACTCCAGGACCTAATTACGGAGGATGGACGATACAGGGGCCTCCATACTGATGACTGGTTACTGAACAAGTTCACCAGCAAACATGAAAAGCGCGCCGAAGAGAAGGCCAAGGGCCCATCACGAAGGACTAAAATTACTGTGTGTGGAAAGAGCATTTGGAATCATGCTAGTGAGAAGACGATGTCTAGAGATGGTTGGCTTCAGTTTTCAGTCATCGCCAAAGATTGCAATCTCAAGCATGCCGTCCAGCTCTGCCGAAACTGGGCCGAATTCTCAGACCTGAGCCTCCTTACCTATTGGCAATTCTTCCCTGCTTCCAATTGGGCCTCATGGGGAACCAACAGGCTTGTCCAACAACTGCAAGAACTGGAGTTCTTCCCGTACTTTCTCGACTTGGATGCTCAACAGCATAGCCGCCATTTCCAGATTGGCGGTCGCAGCTTTGCCCGGCGCAAGCATGACATCGTTGAGACCAGAAACATCATTGTCGGCCATATGAAGCGCAATGACCCAGTCACACGACGCTTTTTGCAATACCTTGTTATGCGTACGGGAGAGCTCCTAGTACTAGTGAGAGATGGCAAGACAGGCAGAGTCATCACTGCACCACCCAAGGAGCACCTCTGGACCTACCGTAAGAAGCAAGGACTAGGGAGAGCTTCCAAAAACGAGTGGCAGAACGTTTTAGAGGTGGGACCGGAATATTTCGCCATGACCAACGCTTTGCGAGAATGGAGGTTTGGATTCGACGACTACTACGACATCTTCATCTGGGACTTTGTGCCTGACCAAGATGCAATGCCAATGTACAATATTGCCGTGATGGTGAGTTCAGTCATAATTCAAAGTGGTGGATGGCGTGGCTAACAAGCAATAGGAACTTCGAAACGCGTGGCGCATCAAGCATCCGCGCGATGTTTATCTGCACATGGAGCCAACATTGAGAACTCTGACGAGAGAGGAGGACACGATGCGTACTCGTCAAATCAAACCAGGCGAGGACGTTAAAAGCCTTTGGGATACGATTGCCGATGAGAGGAACCTATTCATACTTTACGACATTCAGGGCGAGAAGGTCAACACCCATACCGTCTCTGAACTGGCCGACTCTCCGTATATGTTCTACAACGAAGCCCACATGGCAGAAGACGAGGTCTTGTTTCCCCCCGGTTCTGAAAAGAAGACCATGCCTTTCAGAGAGATCAAGAACGGTGTCAGTCGCATCATGGGTGGTATTATGCCCAGCACCATGCGACATCTCATGAAAGGCATGGAAGCCCTCAAGCTTGGTCTCGACCCATTTAAGGCAGCCGAGGAAGACGCAAAGAGAGCCGACACCAATGATATTTGGTCGTTGCCCAAAGTCTGGGAGACTGGTTTGGAACAACTACACAGCGCAAAGCCGAAAAAGCAAGAACGTGAGCTTCTTAAGCGTGTCGGCCTGCTCACTAAGCCAAAGAAGAAGACGTACGAAGATCAGCTTTACAGAACAGACCCTATGCAGGTTATGGAACGGGATAGATCCTTTGGTAAGCAACACATGATTCGATTTTCAGTCGTTGTTGATTTATCCTTCTAACATCTGATTTTAGGATTCAAAGAATCGTTCCACGAAGGAGACCTTGAGCCTGGTGCCAAGGAAAAGTATATTCAAGTTGAAGAAACGATTACCGCCATGCTCAGTAACACACACAATGGTCCTGTGGACTGGGTTTGGTTCGTCATCAGCCTGATGGACTGGTTCAATGTCAAGGCAGATTTCGAAGATTTTACCAACGACCCTCATGCACCATGGCCGCACTGCTTCATATCACAAGACATGGTTCGGGCATTCGCGATGATGGCAATGTTCTTCCCGGAGCTTGAAATGAACAAGCTTGTGACTCTGTTCCTCGGCACGAGCCAATGCGAGAGCTTCAGGAATTCGCTGCTATTCAACCCCAAGGAACGGAGCAAGACCCGACCTGACCGAAGGACCGGAACAAGCTTCAAGTTTAGAGACCCAAGCTTCTGGACCGAGTGGAAGAAGTTTTTGAAGATTGAAAGATACTATGCTGACATATACCCGCTTGATTGGGCTGTTGCTATTCGACCCATTATTGCTCGCTGTCTGTTGACCTTTTTCTTTGAACCCAGTCTAGATTGGATTTTGACTAACATCTTGTAGTGTATCTCGCAGGAATCATTAAGCCAGCATACCTCCAAAACCACCCGGAAGTCGTCGCCGGAATGGCCACAGCCAACACTGAGCCTCACCGTCCGGGAAAACTAGATCTCTTTGTCAGCTACGATGACCCTTACAACAACTGACCAATGGAGATTCCAGCCAGCTTTGTAATGCCAGACAAGTGGCCCCAGCTCCTACCTCTCGCCGTCTTGTTTGGTAAGCAGCATCCCAGCGCTCGCTTTGCCTTGCTCCGGATCTGGTCCGCCCCGCACTTCTACCCGAACATGATCGGACTGCACAATCGACAGGGCTGCAGCTTCCTCGACAGCGCCGGGCGGTCGTGGGAATGGAACTTTGTGCCCAAGGACATGCCTGGGAGCGAATTTAGCGCCCATGGCACGATTGGAAAGCGACTGGATATGATGTACAAGCAGTTTGGAGACCGCGCGGTGCACCGTGGAGACTTGATTCTTGTCATGGGGACCGACTCCAATGATCTAATGAAGTACGCTACAGGTGTTACGTTTGCTGTTCAAACAAAACCATGGTTAAGAGAGGTTGACTTGTGGAAGAGCTTTATTAACGTCGATTTGGAATTTTTGAAAGAACTAGATTCGTTTTGGCTCAATTAGGGAAAAGGGTTAGGGCAGTATTGTTTATCTAGAGAAAGATATACTATACAATTTTTTAAATGATGAAGATCTTACTTGTGTACACGAAGCTTAAAAATTAACTCCATGCGTGGTTGTACCGGAAGGCTGTTGGTCTCGATTACAAAAAAGACGGCAGTTTGCCAATCACTCCGATAGCACACGATTGTGAGTCAACTAAGTGACACTACATCTTAATCCACAAATATCCTTCGGTAAAATGACTTCGTTTCTTGTTGGAATAGGTGCTCTCATAAATTGAGGAATCTAGTAGCGCTGAAAAGACCAATGACCCCTTTACGTCTCCGGCTAAATCATCCTATTATCGGACCAAGATTGCTCTTGATGACCCTTGAGCAAAGCAGCCACTAACACTTAGCCCTCCTAAGGTATTTTAGGTAGCGCCAATACCCTCATATCTCTTCCAGGCGGCCCATAACTTTAGAACGTCCCAAAAATATAAAAAGAAAAGTGTTAAATTGGCGTTGTCAGCACTACACATTTCATGCACGAGTACGAGCTATCTCCCTTTGACTTTCTTAATCATGAAAATAGTGGCTAGATATCCTCAGTAATCCCTGGGCAATTCAATCATGCGCATTGTTATAGATGATGAGTGAGAAGAGGCATTGGGGCACTTTGGGATCCCCACTGCGGTCATATCGCAATGCACAGACAGTGTTGAAAATCTCTCAAACTGCATGAGCTGTATCACGATTTAGGTATGGATTGTTTGATAGAAGCCCAAAGTTAGGCCTTGTCACTCTGGTTCGGAGGCGGCGTCCATCAGTTGCGGCAAGTCGTGCAGCTGAATGGGTTCCAGAGACGCAACGGGACAGCCGCATCACCTGCCATGCATTTCGTGAGAGTTCTAGACCAAAATGACAACACATAGAATGGGGTTAAACTGCAACATCATGTCTTGGCAGCAGCCAGCGGGACGGTCTATGGTCAATTTGATTCGAGGGAGGTTAAACACGGCACATAGCGCCATATAACTATCGCCTGCTGCATTTCTTGCCGCATGTATCTCATCGTAACCCCACTTCATCGTAACATATGTTTCAACTGTACGGCCAACCACTGCAATGAGGAGCTCTCCCGGAAGTTTTCTCATCGAGCGGCTGGCTGTATTGGTTGTTGTGTCTCAACCTTTCGAGTCATGCCGTGCAGCTCTACTCACCAGCTGTTGGTTGGGTGCGTCTGTCCGAAATATTTCGGGGCAATGGCTGGCCGTATCAGTTGGTGTATCTCCGCTCCAGCCATCACACTGTGCATCAACCCCCCGTGCCGTGTCTCACTAATTCCGTCCCGGCTTGTTGAAATTCCTTTCATTCGTGGCGTTTACGGTTTCTGCGCCTCCCTGCACCGCCAACGCCGTGCCGTCTCCCATCAATATGCCACCACCTGCAGATGTCCACAAATATTATGGCTATCGATTATTGTGGCTGACCTACCAATGTGGACACATAGTCCCAAGACTGATCCACTCGATCACTGTGTGCTTGGAGTGGCTTGAAAGGTTACAAAGGGAACTGCTCGCTCGCTGATGAATACCGGCCGGTTATAAGTAGACATCAACGGCGATCCTATAATCAACTCTTCATCCTGCCAACCGTAACAACTGCCTCAAAATCATCTGAAATCTGGCTGACACCTCCTTGATTCTATTTGAAGTCTCCCATTGCCCAGAATGGCTCTTCCGTATCCCAAAGGCGAAGTTTTCTTCAGACGTTCTTCGTTAAAGGCAACGAAGGGCGAGGGAGGCACTCTGTCGTTTGATGCGGAAAAGGCGAAAGATTTTGCCTCGCATGTACTCGTTGAGTACGTTTGGAATAATTCATTCTCGGTCAGGACAGATGCTTCAACCCCCCGCACTATCGGGAAGAAAGTCGTGGTGGACAATTTCCAGGGCTACCATCCACAAACACTCAACGTTATGTTCTCGGCTTATGACAACAAAGTAAGCGCGGGACCCTTCGATGGCGTTCCCGTTGAGAAGGTTGAAGTCACGTACAAAGCCGACGCCAAAGAATACCGAGACAAGAGGGAAGGCGGGCCTGATAAAGTCTGCATTGCACCCATTCCTACCACAAAGGGAGCCAGGTACATGTGGATTGACCTTGAATTGCCCATTCGTGCAATATACCTGCCTCTCTCTCAACATGTCGGTACTCTCGATCCCGACCTGTGCAGTTACATCATGTTGGACTTTCGATTTCGGAAAGGTGTCCAGATGTGGTGCAGCGATGACTTGCATCCCGCATACCCCTCGGGCCCGAGTATATTGAAGGATCCTTCAGTCCTCCGCTACTTATTTCAAACAGCAGGCGTTGCACCTGAATCTGACGGGATGAAAAAATTGATGGGATACTTTTGATAATGTTGTATATGACTGTGAAATACCGAGACTCAAAAGAATCTTTGAGAGAGCGACGGGTGAAGCCAGTACTGAGCTGATCAAAAATATCATCAGCGAATGTTCTCCCAGTGAGGAAGACAAGAAGGAGCTTGATCGGATCAAAAAGAAGGGGCTCGAGCTGGGTCTCACTCAAGAGGAAATTGACCGAATGATATCGGTTGCGGGGAAGGATTCTGCCTCCCAAATAAGTCTCACGAGGCAGTTTCTATCTTCCTTGTATTCTGACGATGAATTCACCATTTGTGAAAGACTCAAATGGATGTCTGGAGATGTGAAAAGTGAATTTAAGCACATGATCATGAATTGGGATTCAGAGTTAACCGAAATTGTATGGGAGATCTTGGCAACTTTACCTGGGGAAGAGTCTCTCAAGCTGAACCCTATCATGCTGGCATCGCATGACAGTGGATGTGCAGAGATACTTAAGGTGTTGAAAGGCCTACTGGGGTCAAATGATGCTGTGAAACTTATCGGGGAGCTTGAAGCCTTGCGTTTGAAGGACAAGGAAATGTCGAACCTCGGAAAAATCAACAAGATCCTGGAGTCATATCCTTCTCCGCAAAAGATATTTACGTACCCATATCATACGCCTGTGAACTTTGATTACAAAGTTGGCCTTGGCAGACGGCATCGTCAAACGTTGAAAATCGACATGCCAGGAGTTTATAATTATCTCATTCTGCCACGTCAACTACGCTGCCCGACCAAGGAAATTTACAACCCGCACGATCCAAGCGACACAATGGTCAAAAAGCATGACTTCTCTGTTGTTGGTTCTACCGGTAAAGGCCCTGTAATAGGTTGTCAACCCCTAGATTACGCAAAGGTTATCTCCCATCATTTCGGGATTGATATTAGCTGGAAGCCTTTCACACACCAAAGTCCAAGTGCATCCACGATATCGAAAATCTTCAATCTGGGAGTTGGGACAGGCATCATTCTCATTCCCGGCGTTGGACCCCTACTGTCGGCCGGTTATTCTGTCTTCATGGAAGCAATCAACGACCCTGCCGCCTTCAAGGCGGAGAATAAGCTCAACCTTGACGGAAATGTAGTCCAGGGAATAGTTGACTCAGCGATTGCTGTTGGAGGAAACATGATAGGGAGCAAAAAGGCAAAGGCGATGAGGGCAGTAGTTGTTGGGCTTAAATGAAGCTTTCTCTCCCCCATTCCATTGAAGTGAGAGACCGCCTGGCGAATTAAGCCCCCTAACGAAAATGATATTACTAGGTAGTCATCGTCAATAAAGAATGTGTTCAAATGCATCATATAAAGACTTGTTCGTCACTCAAAAGAGTTCTCAAGAAAGTTCCGAAATTAATGAACGCAAATTCTTACACTTGGCTCGAGCAGAATGTGTTAATAATCAGGGCATTATGAAGCCAAGTAATTACGAAAAACATGAATTGCAGTAAATGTATCTTTAGTCCCACTCAGGGACCCACTCGAGCCATTTTCGCAAAGAACATGGCTGGGCCTAAATTCTTTTGAGTGCTTGGGAAGACTGTGCACGAAACTACTTGTTGGAGATGCATCATCCGCAACCCAACCCCCAATGTAACGTATTTAGAGCAGGAAAGTATATACCTATGGCGATAAAAATGAAAAACCATTTATATAAACAGTCACACAAAGCGAATGCATAATTATCAATCTGTTCCCTCGGCTGGCTCGGAAAAAGGGACTCCATTTTTTATGGTTCTAATTCTTAACATTAATGGCCGACCAGGATTTATAAGCGTGGCCTTGAAATAAAATTGATGTGTCAGCGGATTTTATTGCAGCTCATAAATCCGAGTGGTTTCTAAGTCCGACTGGGCAATAAAGCCGATGATGGTAACATAAATGGTTGTTGAGCAACGTTTTTGAGAATATATAAATGGGAGAGCGGGAACATCTCACCACGACACAAAACACAATAATCTATTCGCTTGTTACGACTTATTCGACACAATGCGGTTTGAATTTTGGTCTCTTGTGCTAATTGGCTCTGACTTGGTCATGTGCCATGATCAAGGGTATCAAGGACTCAATTTTCGATTTCCCGATACCAGCACCCCGCAAAATTTCGAAATATCAGTCAACGAAGATTTTATCGACCTAACCCTATCTAAAGTTCACAGTTATATTTCACGACCTGGCATTTCATCTGAATTGACTCTCGAGGGCCCACCTGAAAGCGATATCCAAGCCGTCGCAAACTACTGGGGTAGCGAGTATAAGTGGTCTGCAGTACAAAGATGGATAAACGCAGAGTTCAATCACTTCGCCACGACAGTACCGGGTAGTCGAACTTACAATGAAGCCATTCCTCTTCACTTCATCCATGAGAAATCGGATGACGTTGACTCAATTCCCTTACTTCCACTCCATGGTTGGCCCTCTACAAGCCTAGAGTGGTCTAAAGTGATCAAGCCTCTTGCGCAATCCTCTGGGAAATCCTTTCATATCGTTGCTCCCGACTTACCAGGTTTCGGCTTCAGTCCAGCACCGAAACAACCAGGATTAGGACCACGCGAAATGGGCCTAGCTTTTGACCATCTCATGAAACAACTTGGTTATTCAGAGTACGGTGTTGTTTCTACCGATATGGGTTGGTACGTGGGAATGTGGATGGCTCATGATGTTCCGGGAAGCATTCGGGGGCATTTCTCTGACATGTTCATAGCCCAGGCTAATGAAACAGACCTGGAGCGATTCCGCAAAGGCGAGCCTATCGTTATACTTTCCAAGAATTGATTACAGACGCCATGTTGCTTTGGATTCCTGGAGCATATGCCAACATTCGAGCTTATCTAAAATTCCTCAAGGTTTGTCGCAGTTGTCCGCCTTTTCCTTCCCCAGCTGAAATACTGACGGGAGAAACAGCCAGAAATTATGGCATTTGAAAAAACGCATGTTCCCACTGGCGTAACCCAGTGGGGTTTCAGTGGCGGCCCGTTCCCTGCTATTGATAACATGCCTTTTGTTGTGAGTCTCCATTGGGGAAAATAGTAGTTTCATGGCTAACAGCTGGCCTAGCCGCAAGATTGGATAAGGCGCACGGTGAATCTGACTTATTTCAAGAGACATGAATTTGGTGGTCATTTTCCAGCCGTTACAGAGCCGGATTTGTGGGTCAAGGATGTCCGGGAGTTTTTCTCGCAGCTATGAGGTCTGACCATTAGTGGGTGCAAAGAAGGCCAAGTCATCCTCTCAGTATCGGACCTTTCATGGACAGATGTCTTGGATTCTAAAGACATGAAATATCGACAGCTGCGAGAGAAGAAGCACCCCAGATTGTGGCCGCATTTCACCCCCGCATTGCGATTTGTTGTTGTGAGCTGGCGGCTTGACACCCATACTCGTAATTTTCAGAGCGGTGTTACCTTTGTTTCTGTTGAAAGTCCCACGTTCCGGCTCCTTAGACTTAGATAATATGAAGATGAATCCTATGACCGTTCAAATACCCGTAAAATACCTTACACGAATGGGTTATTTCGTACTCCGACGCTTACTTCAGCCCCTCTTGCCCTGCCAATCGTTTCCCGAGTTGACCAAAAAGAACTGTAGATCATTTCCAAATTCCCATGCTGGTGCATAAATAATGCGGACAGCGCGATGAGACACGTCGTTGTGGCTGGTACGCTAAGCCGCAATGGTCGCTATCAGTTCCTTGAGTGATTTGATAGAAGTCGACGAGAAGAGATAGTGGCATGCGTTGAGGATACGATGCGGGGAAGTTTGATCACTCAACAGATTAATTAACACGATACTCATACTTATTCCTGTGGATTTTACCAAAATGAAGAAGCAATTTCGAGTTCCATTCTGTTTCTGTCTCTCTTAAATAGTTATGCAAATGGTCGCACGGTCGGATCAACGTTGCAGCGGCCGGCCATCCGGTTCCTCACGCACTTAACAATGCATATTGTTTCACACACCTGTTTCCTCAACAACCCCCGCCTTTGGGGCCTAACAAGCGAATGCTGCTTGTCCTCTTTAGTACATAACTGTCCTCCCAAGAGGGGTTCGGACGGATGCCACTACTCGATTCGCCAAGGCCGGTGGCACAGCATATGATTTGTCAACTCATCGATAACCATAATTATTTAAGATCTCATTTGTGCCCGCTCTCATAGGCCCAAATTCCACCATTATCATCAACGACTCCAAACCTTTAGGCAAACATGTCCACAGATTGGGAGCGAGCGGCCGCCGCAAAGAAGGACGAGATATTCCAGTCCATTCCGCCCAAATGGCGTCTGGCTAAAATACCATCGGCCGAAGAGCAGTTGAATGTGACGGGCTCTTTTGCTCATCAGTTTCTCACTCCGGAAGAAGTCGAGATTACAGAAACGGATGCCGTCGGAATCGCCAAGAATGTTTCCATCGGACGCTGGAGTGCTGTTGCTGTCGCAAGTGCTTTCTGCCATCGAGCCGCCATAGCGCATCAGTTGGTGCGTGTGCAAATATGTGCCCAGAGAAACTATTGCTGACTGAGATGAAGCTCAATTGCCTCCATGAGACATTTTTCGACGCGGCACTTGGTGATGCAAAGCGACTTGATGACTACTACGCTACACACAAAAAGACCGTTGGTCCTCTGCATGGGGTCCCCGTATCCCTCAAAGATCAGTTCCACGTAAAAGACGTCGAAACCACTATGGGATATGTCGGATGGATTGGCACATTCGAAGGGAAAAAAGGCGATGCGCGTTTTAAAACCCATGAAAGCGAGATGGTTCGTGAATTGAGACAGCTTGGAGCTATCCTATACTGCAAAACCAGCGTCCCACACTCGCTGATGACTGGTGAGACCGTCAACAACATCATAGGCTATACATGGAACCCAGCGAATAGACATTTGAGCTCTGGTGGAAGCTCTGGGGGAGAAGGATCGTTGATCGGCTTCCGAGGCTCCCCGGTAGGTCTTGGATCAGATATTGGAGGCTCAGTTCGCATTCCTGCCGCTTTCAACGGTTTATTCGGTCTCCGTCCAAGCTCCGGAAGGCTCCCGTATGAAGGAGTAGCTAATTCTATGGACGGTCAGAACAGCATCTTGTCCGTCTTGGGCCCTCTTGGTACTACGCTGGGTTCCGTTCGACTGGTCTTCAAAGCTCTCCTCTCAAAGCAACCTTGGCTGTTTGACCCAATGGTGATCAACATGCCATGGAATAGCCAAGAAGAACAGGCAGTTCTGGACAGCATCAATGGAATGGTGGACAGAAAGCTGACTTTTGCCGTATTCAAGAATGACGGCGTGGTTACACCGCACCCCCCAGTGGCAAGAGCTATTCAAACGGTCGTCGATACACTTGTTAAAGCCGGCCACAAGGTCATAGATTGGAAGCCTCCA
The DNA here is from genome assembly GCA_003031705.1 of Calonectria naviculata. Classification (NCBI taxonomy): domain Eukaryota; kingdom Fungi; phylum Ascomycota; class Sordariomycetes; order Hypocreales; family Nectriaceae; genus Calonectria; species Calonectria naviculata. The sequence continues at coordinate 12,723 of NAGG01001401.1, forward strand.
GGCTATGACATTGGCCTCAAAACCACCATTACATCGTGGAAGTATGATGGTGGTGCGGATATTCATTCCGCTTTGAACTTATCTGGGGAGCCCATCGCGCCACAGGTATCGATGACGTATGGGTTGAAGCCTGAACGTGAAATGACGGCCTCGGAAATCGCAGAAAACAATATCGCCATTCGCCAATGGAGGAAAGAGAACATGGATTATTGGAACTCGACCTCATCTCTTACTGATACGGGACTTCCGATAGATGCTATCATCGCGCCAATAGCCTCCTCGGCTGCAGCTCGACCAGAGAAATTCACCTACTATGGCTACTCTTCATTCGTGAACGGTCTTGACTGGACATCGATCGTTATTCCGGTTACGGCTGCAGACAAGGATATTGACAAGGCGTATACTGACTTTAAGCCGATGAGCAAAAAGGATGAGGAGATTCACGATGACTATAGCGCTGAATTGTACCACGGAGCCCCGGCTTCTGTACAATTGATCGGTCGTCGCCTAAGCGAAGAGAAGATGCTCACGATTGCCGAATATGTTAGCAGTCTTTTATAAGTCGGAACTTCTGGTATTAGTTCTCTTAAGACGATTGACACATTAATCGAGGTTCATGTTCATTTAGTTCGCTGGTAGACAAGATGATTTTGTTACTGAATATTTGATCTTCACCAGGTATTAAGTTGTATCTCAACTCATGTTGATGCTGCAATAAATCTTTGATACGAAAATAGGCGGGCCATCTCCTCAAGACAGATCCAAAACAACCCTTCCGTGTAGCTTTCCAGCATGCATATCCTCAAATACCTTCGTTAATTCCTCCATCTTCTTAACTTCCACACGCGCCTTAACAATTCCTCTCTCAGCAAACTTGAGCACCTCAATGGCTTCGTGCCTGTTTCCCACAGCAGATCCAACTATCTTAAGCTGTTGAGTGATCATTTCTGAAGGACTCGCTCCAGGAATCGGGAATAACTCGCCCTCGGTGAGTCCGACGCATACCACGGTACCATTGAAGCGCAAAAGGCTCAAAGCCTGTGCATAGGCTTTGTTGGATGCCGTACAAACAAGAATAGCATGTGCACCAAAACCATCAGCCAAAGACCTGACATGCTTTGTAAGCTCGGCGTCGTTGGCAAATTGTGTGATGTCCACAAAATGTTCTGCTCCTGACTCTTTCACGATATCAGCCTTGCTGCCATGGTCGATACCAATGATGCGCAGGCCGAGGGCTTTGGAACCGATCTGGGTTGCAAGGTGTCCCAGTCCACCTCCAGCACCAGAAATGATAACCCAATTCCCCGGCTTTGCTTGGCTGCGAAGCAATGCTGCGTATACAGTCACGCCTGCACATAGCATAGGTGCGGCTACAGCCGAGTCCAGTCCATCAGGGATTGGAGTAACGTAGGCTGCGGGTCCAATGACATACTGCTGGAACGTTCCGGGCGTGTAATAACCAGAAACCTTCTGGTTAAAGCAGACGCCATCCTGTCCGACTAAGCAAGGCTCTAGAAATCCAACGTATTAGCATGCTATCTGAATTTAATGAAGGCGAACGAATACTTACCGCATCTACCACATGCACTAGAAATCCACTTTACTCCTACACGGTCGCCAATGTTTATTCCTGTAGCCTCTGCGCCGAGTCCCAGCTGCACAACCTGACCAACGCCCTCATGTCCGCCAATTTGGCCTTCGGGGGTCGGGGTTGGAAGTAATCTCCACTTGCGAGCCAGTCCAATTAGTATGAAATGATGGGATAAAGGAGAATGTCAGAACATTATACGCACCGAATTCGTCATCACGGCATAGTCTGAGTGGCAAACTCCAGAATGGGATCTAATAACCAAAACTCAGGTCAACTACGCTTGAAATCAAATGGAAAATAAGTGCTACTTACAGTTTGATAAGTACCTCACCAGGCCCTGGTTTTGGTGTATCCACTGAGACGACTTTTGTCGATATCGAACCTGGTTTATCGTAGACGACGGCATTGTGCTGCTGCGGAATTTCGGGGCTGATTGAACCCATTCTTAATCCTATGTGCGATTAGTCTGTTTTGTTTCTTATTGGGCAATTCATATATTTTAAATCCAGAGAGCTAGCTAGTTGCTCGCCTGGTAACAACTGAACTCACGTTCTGATGGATATTTATGGATGAGCTGAAAAAGGAACTTTGACCTGGGAAGGCTATGTAATCAATAACAATGTGAATTAGGTATTTAAGTGCCCCAGATTGATAGTTTATTGCCAAAATATATTTGAATGGACTATATTGCTCATTCGTGCGGTCCGTATTAGTACGTTCACACCCTAACCCCGAACAGCTGTCAGGAATTTTCTTCAGCTTTTATAAGTCGCCCTCTAATCCACAACCAACCGAGATGTAATAGCACGATAGCAGTGGGGTTCTATTATTATGCCCGAAATGGTAGACGATGCATCGGGCAGGCGGATGGTGAAGCCTACGCCACTTTGCGGGGTCTTGAAGCGGGGAAAGTCGTGTGCCTCGGAACAATACCACCTAACGGGATATCAACGCACAAAATACCAATTTCCAATTGGCTGTGAATATTTGAATGGGTATGCTGCGGTGCTATTTGTGCTGCCTGTAGGTTAAGTGATGTCATCATGGTTGGATAATCTTTCCCGTGAATGCGTTGTCGTTTATTTCCATGTCATATTTTTCTTACACACGTCTCCACGGTTTCAGGATAATGTTGACATGCACCTCATTCCTGCAGACCTTAGTTCTTGTGGTTTTAGTAAATGATCGCAATGTTGGTGAAGCATGATGTAATTGTCTTGGCATCATGTGTAGCTCTGGATTTCAGTTGCATCCATTTCCAAGACATGGTTGCTATGGTATGTTTTGCGGACACCATTTCAGGGCCATTCCCCCACAATGTAATCCAGCCTGGGCCTATACATGCGCGCTTTCTCCTACCCCTCACGATACCAAGTATTACTTTTCAACGGATAGTGGGGCCAATCTAGCAGCCCGCCTGTGTTCATATTTATTGGCGAGAAGTCACCCACAGTTAGGTGTTCCGAATCTTACGGCCACTAGGAAAGGCTTACGGCAAATGAACATATTCCAAATATAACTTACAAATGAGTAAGTAGACCCAGGCGGAGTCATCGGTATTATAGAGAACCAGGAAGGTATTGCCAGTCAACAGTCTGTGTGCTGGGTTGACATGGAGCATCTCTCACTCTCCTGTTGGGGTTTGTAAGCCATCTGTCTTCTTATTGGTATCATGTGCAAACGGTTTCGGGCTCTTGTCGCGGGACCGGAGTTGGAGAAGAAGGCTGCCTTCAACAAACCTTAGTATCTGTCGGCAGTATTTCGGCCGAATAGATCTGACGACACGCAACCGTCAACCAATGCGCTCGGCCAACCGATGCTTCCTGTCGTAAATCATCACAAAAGCACTCGACTAAATCTACATCTTGAATTTTTAGAATGCCTTCAATAGGTCATAGCTACCAATTTGGCCGGAGACATCAGTGGGCAAAGAACCAAAATGTTGTTTAAAAGCCGTGTCCAGTCGCCCGCATGTTGGTACGCCAATCCAATCAATCCACCCCACTGGTCTACAATACCTCCAATTAGTATATTTCTATGAATTCAATCTCAATAGCTCTCTTTCGCCGAAAACAAAGTTTCCGGCAACTTACCCGCAAGCATCAACGGATTTAAGTCCATCCCATGTCAGTCCGCCGATCACCCAATATCTAAGACACCGGTGCACATTACACCGTTTCTCGCATTCCACAGCAACTTGACATATAAGGCACAATACACTGTCAATAGATGAAATAGAGGCTGGTTCTTACTACTCTTTCCTTTGGCAAGCCCAAGATTATTACCATATTGGGACAGAGGAAAGTCGACATTGGCCCTAGAGCATTATTTTGCGCCATAAAGTTTCCGCCTCAAGGTATTTCCTTGAACCAGCAAATCTCACCATGTCGGAAAAACGTACCAATCAAGATGAGATCCATTTTGATGTGTATCCCGTACATGTTATGGATAATGCCAAGGTCAACTACTGTTTCGTGTCCTTCGTAATGCGGTTCAACGATGTTCTAGATCCCGAACGATTGACCATTTCATTGTCACGACTTTTGGAGATGGGCGATTGGAGGAAGCTAGGTGGGCGTTTAAGGTTAAGGGTAAGAATACCACTGCTGACCTCTATGGAAGCGAAATGGCTAAACATAATCTTTAGAAGGACGGAAGGCTCGAGATTCACGTGCCTAAATCATTTTCTCCTGCGCTTCCTGCGCTCATATCTACACGAAATAATTTGCAAGACATCAGCATAGAAGAACACCCAACGGGATCTCGATTCCCAAAGCCAACTGCTGGCCCATCCATTCAACCTATTTCTACCGAGTTCCGACCTTTTCTCGCTCGAACAGAGTTTCCGCAAACACTCCACAAAATGATTGAGCAAGATTTGCCTCAGCTCTCATTACATATAACCTCATTCAAGGACGCAACCCTCGTCTCAATAACATGGCCCCATACTCTGATGGACATAACGGGCATTCAAGCCTTGCTAAAATCCTGGACACTTGTCCTGAATGGCCGAGAGGCAGAAGTTCCACCCATACTCGGGGCCCGAGAAGATGTCCTGTCCGAACTGGACGATGAGATTGATGAAATGAAGCAACAAGAGTTTGGCCTCGGTAAAAGTCGTCTCATGGGTATGGGCAAAATGCTGTTTTTTCTCCGATTCCTCTGGGATAAAATGTGGAACCCCAAGCCCGAACTCAGGACCATATTCCTCCCCAAAAGGTCTTTAGATCGGTTGCAAGCTCAAGCTCGTCAGGAAATCTCCGATACGATGAAGTCGAACCCGAATGTGTTCATCAGCGAAGGCGATATTTTATCAGCATGGGCTGCCCGTGCAGCGGCTCTAGCTGATCGCAAACCACGAGTAGTAGCCGTCGCAGGAATGTTGGATGGCAGGGCCAGGATCCCTAGTCTCGCAAATTCCCAGGGCGTGTATGCTCAAAACATCGTGCTCACAACTTGTGCATTCATACCTCCGCAAATTTCGAAAGGAGGCCTGGGTCCAATTGCGCTTACCCACCGCAATCATTTGCTCGAACAGTCTTCGGAACACCAAGTCCGCAGCTGGATCAGAAATATCCGGCCCGAGATGAAAGCTAGCCCAGGAGAGATTTTGCTGTTTGGTCCTTCCGACTCTCTGCCGATCTTGGTAAATAACTTGATCAAAGCACGTCTGATGAAGGCTGCAAACTTCGGTGCGGCTGTCATCGCCAAGGGAGATAAGTCAAGGTCAAGGCGAAATGCCCCAGGGACAATGATAATGAACTACAACCAACCACTCACAAAGGCCCAGGGTTGGCCCAACTGTTTCTACATGCTGGACAAGGATGATTCTGGCAATGTCTGGCTTATGGGCAGCTTGGTACCTAAAGCTTGGCGTTACATAGAAGCGGATTTGAAGAAGCTTGAAGCTAATTAAGAGTCTGAAATAAAATATAATCATTACGCAAACAAATATGCTATTTATTGGGTCAAAAGTTGGATACAATTCTTACAGAGCTGCTTCATTTAATATCTACTCTTGAAAAGGATTTCTCGATGATATTGTTTGTGATTATGGCTTGATTGTACGTAAAGAGCTCAGTTATATTTAGCAAAACTCAACAGTCGTCACTTTTGGCCCGGCCTTGTCCCACATTTCCTTTGGAAGGAAGAACACCCCCATCTTTCGTACGAGATTCGGAGTACTTCCTGATCGGTCTATCCCAAGACACAGCACATGATTTAACCGCTTAGAATATGCTGTATACCCCTCACGAATCTGGATTTCGACAATATTCACAAGCTCGAGCCCATCTTTGATGAGCCACGCCAATGTTGACCCACGCATAGAAAATGGGAACCATAATTGAACCCCAGCCACACGATCCCTGTAAGTATTTCCGCTTGGGTCAGTAAACTGAACTCGTCTATATGAAAATCCATATTCGGTCTCTGGTTCACAACGTAGCTCGTAATCTCCAGTGGTGTCGAAACCAGGGGGGATTAACCCCTCAGCCCATCCTTCCAGAAAGTTGTGGCCTCGGAGGCGTTGGGTAGGTTCGGCAAGAATATCTACCCTAAATTTCGCTGTTTCCGAATTGATGAGAACTGTTGACTTTTGCTTAGATACTTTCAGGCACGCTAACCGTTGCGAGCATAGGTTTGGAATGTGTGGTGATTCAAGGCCCCCGGTCATGAACATTCCACTCATATCTTGGTCCGGAGCTTCTCCTCCTTCGTGTGATAAATTTCCGTCTTCATCAAGTACCATATGGACAGCGTTTCCCTTTGTCGGGAAAACACGATGCATTAGATTCATGGCGTACCAGCCGGCCCAGCTCCAGCTTGGGAATCCATCACGAGGTCGGTCATAACCGTTTGTAAAAAGCAGTGCGTAGTGAAAGTCAGCAGAAGGCATGCCTTGGTAGAAATTTACCCCCTTCGTATGGCCGATCAGATTAAGGCAGCCATCGATAGCCCTTAATTTATCATTTTCATAAGTTAGCTCCCGGCGAGAATATCCGAAAACAATATCATTATATTCGTCAAAGTCCCACACCGGTGAGCTGAGCCAAACAGAAGCTGAGAGCACATTTAGGCCTCCAGAACGCAAATCAATGTCTGAAATTGTGGCTTCGTGGCCATACGTCCCAGAATCAGCGGATTCTTTCCATTCACCTAGTGAACATATGAATGATATCTGTTCTGGACCGAAAAAGGCAATTCTTGTACTAAGTTGCCCCTCCTGATATGTCCATGATCTCTCCGCCCAAGGCGAGGATCCAATATCTTGACTCAGAGCAGATATGTATTGGTGATGGCCAATTGTCTCGGTTCCTTGAGAATAGCTCAGATATTCGGTGAGGGGCCTGCTAAACAAGCCGGGCTCAGCTTCTTCCTCCAGGTTGAAGCCTGAAGCAACGAGGGTGATGGCAGATAGCCGGTATATCTTTCCCATCGCGCTGATTTCAGCTGCCTGCTTTGTTGGGTCGTGTTGATTTATGCAGTAGATATCCACCCATAAATAGGGTATTGAGAGTTCCTTGCAAACAAAAATAGCGTCTTCCACAAATTTCGGGACACCTTGATTAGGAAGTGAAAGCGTCACTTTTCCATTGTCGCCATCCTTAACAGTAACCAACTGTTCTGTCAGCTGCGAATATGTGTTCTTGGCCTTTCCCCACACCCAGCTAATGGTCGCATACCGGGCTTGTGATAGCTCAACTTCAACGACTTTCCGTGTTAGTACATCTATTGCCCGAATGTTTGAGATAGATTTTCCTGTCCGCTCTTTAACTTTGCGCTCACAGCAGGTGTCTAAATGTTGCGTCTCGCAGGCGTCAACCCACTCCCGAAGCAACCTTAGCCCATTATTCAGAGTCGTAACTCTAAAGCCGTTTGATAGAGGCCTTTCAGGAACTACTGAATGCGAAGATAGCAATTTGATGCCATAGTCAAACATCAAACTGTGGTACCTGATTTTTTCGGCGTCTTCTTTTGGGCAGCCCGGCATTGCAGAGAAGCCAACTACTACCTTCGTCGCTAGGAGGTCCTTGGTAGCATCACTCAAGTACTTCATTTCCGAGCCAAAATCGGCGCGCACTGGCTTCAGGAAACATCGAACCATGCTTGGGTCACATTCTTTCCCCGAGTGCGCCCACGGATGGGCAACCCCTCTTTCGTACAACTCATGCTTAACCAGGCGACATAATGGACACCTCGCGTTAGATTTGATGTCCCGAAGAGTGCCCAGATGTTTAAAAGGTATGGCGTCGTTGGTTCCATCCGGTTCAAAACGCCGTCCAGCGAATAGAGAGTAGAGATCAACCTCTGCGCATACTTCGCAGAGCTGATCGGAGGTTTCAGCCGACATCAAGGTTACAGATTTGAGGCTTCAAGTGATGCCCAGCTATCAAATCCCAACGCAGCTATTACGAGCGTATCAAGAAAGAGGAAGAGGTACGCAAGCCTTGTGCAAAATTACGCGCACGCTGCCCAGTGCTGTAAGCTAGTGCTTGGTCTCACCGCACACCCCGCACATTCTGACAATCAGAACTTTTTTGGCACAGCTTACGTTTGATTGGTGGAAAGAGTCCAGCAGGTTGTACAATTGCTAATAATGATTGATGAAGCAGGCTACAATGCGAGCTCGATAGATAACGGTAAGCAAGGTGGTTAGCTACCAGGTTCGCCTCATTCAATTACAGAATTTAGCTGTTGGAGTTGATGTTTTGCGTGGCGAGCATTTGTGAATTTGTCAGAACTTTTGCAGCCCCACCGCAGAACAGCGCCCGACAGTGCCCCAGTAGCTCAGGGAAGTCGCCGAGCACAGCCGGGTCCTAGCGGGCCTTGTCGGTCGCTGCGTCATTCGGCTTGTCAGAAATTAGTTGCTTTCACGAAGAATATACCAAATGCATCCGCATCAGTAGCTGCAGCAATCAAGTGAAGCTAGATAGAATTTTATTCAATATATAAAGTGTCTTGCCGAACCGGCTTGTTGTCTTCGGGATATCACAACTTAAGGGTTGGCTCGCCCGATTGTCTCCGGTGAAGCACCAGCAACCTTAATAAATCCAAGAGGCACGGGCATGTTCCAAAGTCCGTTCGGTTCCTGGACGCTAATTCTAACCACTAGATAAAGTAGTATCAGCGTAGGCCAAAGAGAAAGTAGAATGTCAACGATCGGAAGCTGGTCCCTGCCCATGACTGCCGTGAATATTAGTCTGTAGAGTGTGCTCAGGAGCCACAGGCCCGAGCAAACTAGCGAAATACGGGAAAGCTATTCTAGCATTAGCCACGGTACGTCTGGTGGTACAACAGAAAGAAGCATGAATACCTGGGATAAATACTCATCGGATCGAGTTTCCCGCCACACCATGGCGGCTTGGACGGCGACCAATATAGCGGTGATGAATGCAATAGAGGATAATGCAATCATCAGCCGAACAAGAACCTTGGAGTGCATTCCATCTTGACCCTCGTCGTCTTGGAGACTCAAACCCCACATTGTAAATGTTACAATTGAAATGATAAAGAGCACAGCGGCAATGCAAAACAAAGCAGTCATTACACGCAACTTGGGCGCTCCTTTTTGGTGAAGGGCAAGAATCCCGGTGCTAAGACGCGCCAACGTGCAAAGAACTAGAGCGTCTATGAGGGTTATCGACAGCGCCGACGCGGTAAGTGCGTCAAAGATGAAGGCACCCACCGCCTCCAAGCAACAACATCTGCGAGAGTAATGAATTAGTCATAATTTACTATTGGCTGCGCGTCTCGTTGCACTGCAGTTTAACCGGGTATCACGGCAACAGCAAAGATGACGAATGGAAACAAAATGGCAAATGCTGGGCTACTAACACTGGAATTGAGTAAATAGCAATATTATGAAAGCTCAAGGCGAATTGGGCAGGGCTGGTGTGGTTTTGAAAACAGCATGAGTAAATCAAGAGAGTAACCGATGCCACAAAAGTGACCGCGGCGAGAAGGAAATGGAAAATCAGCAATCCTTCCGACATGGTGACTCCTGGTTTATGCAGTCTGTCTCTCCAGGTCAGAATTCTCGAGGAGACATGAGAGAATGGGCGGAAGAATTACGACGTTATGACTGGTTTCCTATGGATGAGGTTTCCTTTATGCCCGATTTTCCAGCTCCGCCGCAATAAATGGACACGAGACATGCACGAAGACAGTTGTACCTATTCATAGAAGGCGACCAATCATGGGCCATGTGATAAACGCGTTCCGGGGATTCTAGACCAGGGTAAACAAATCCCACGTCAGCCTCATACGGCATGTGGAAGTGAGCCCACATCGTGTCAAGGCGGAGTAGTAGAGCTCCAGTAAACTGGCCCACTCTCAGTGGATTAATCATCCTTAGCGGCCCATAGAGGCTCCTCGTGGCTGTATCTCTGTGTTATTTCCGTCCTGCACGCACATCGCACTGCCAGCCTCCCTTCGGTCGCGCGACCAAGGCTATTGACTTTAGATCACGTGTCCATTTATTTGATGGCAAGTATTCGGTTTTTGGTTGGTATTTCGTCAATTCTGTTTCCATCTTTTCGTATCATTTTTGTATCCTGGCTTTTCGTCTAGATCATAATGCGTATCAAACAATAGGTTGGAGAGAAATATGCCATATTCATACTACACTACAGTGTCAATACACCTACTGAACAGAGTTTGGTGTGATGCTACTTTGATATTAGCAATTTCCAGCATGGGTAGACACCACCTCATGACTTACTCGGCGGCTTGATAATGTCTCTGGGTCATACCCGCATGGATCACCGAAAAAGAGCATCAGGCCGACAATAGACTCTCCCTCTGGCACGGGAACCCTGCGCCAGGTTTTGTTTTTCTTGGATCCCCAGATCTTCTCACGGTTCCGATTGGTACGCAGCTGTTGTCAATTAGTCAGATGACTATCTCGAGGTGACATCGGACTCACCATTATGGCTTTGAAAGGTTCATAGAAGGTAGTGTGTGAGTCGGTATAAATGTCATTGGTATAGACTTTAGTTATCCTTTCGCCACCTGGCCCATCAATTTTAAATGGCTCGGGGTTGTTCTGTGGCAGCGGTTCTCCATCAACATCCGTAGATCTTGCCAGACTTGAGCCATGGGCTCGTGGGGTGAAGTCGGCCCGCATATTGCATATGCTCTTTCTAATTTCTCTCTTGCCCACGCTCTTTCGCGTGCCGGATTCGAAAAATAATGCTCTCAGGGCTTTGAGGGAGCTGAGCTGCTCTGGGTTGGAGGCCCAGATGAAAGGCTCCCAACAAATCATGTCGGGGTGGCATTCCCACTTTTTCGCATCAGGGATAGAATACTTCGTGTGCAATTTTAGTCCTTCCAGTTCCCAAATGGGGCGACCTAGTTGAGGAAAAGACTCTGGATTCCAGAGACAACTCTGCGTCCAGGGAAGCCGGAGTTCGTGATTTCGGATTGAGGGCCCCACCGACATGGTGTAAGGCGCGAATGCAAGACCGAATCTCAATATTTTCGGCTGCCCTTCGAGTAACTGTACTAGGACTTAGCAGATTTTCACGTTAAGAACACCAAGAATTATGGCCCACCCCTGAGATCCGACCAACTTGGCCAACCACTCCAACAATGCATTCACCTTGTGGTGGTAGAAAGGGTCGCTGGCAAAGAGTCAAGCTTGTATCTCCTGCACGAACGGATTTATCATCAGATGTTTGAAACTATTACTATCAGTATTCGCTCTCTCGTTTGATGCAATGCAACCTACTGTAATGCCTCTGGGTGAGGTACAGGGATCACATTCCTCGCCTTCAGGTCCAACTCGCCCGCTATCCAACGTGTTTATCTGTGGAATATGCAGAATAATCGCTTTGATCCAAATCTTGCTATCAAGGTCGAAGGATCGGACCTGCACGCCAGGTTGAGTATCGTCGGTTCCAAACAGTCTCCTCTGGCCAATCGGCGCAACCGAGAGGCCGACCAGGTACCCTTTATCACCCCAAAAGGTCTCTACAGTGTGGCTATCGTAGATTTCGTTCCATGAATGTAGCCAAAATGACGTAGTCAGGTCTGCGGAAGAGCCCATGGGCGATGAAACCACATACACAAACGGACCGGCTGTCTGAGAAGACACGTCTCCCTGGATCTCGAGATTTGTTTTGGGAAGCTTTTCCAAGTACATGTGTGCTATTTGATCACACACACCCCAGATTCGTCGGCGGTTTGCAAGTTTCCGGAACGGCGTTTCGCGATCCGCTTTCGGCTTGCTTATCTCCAGTGCCCAAAGATAGAGAGCTTTCATATTGCCAATCATACCCTTGGTGTCTGATTGGAGAAATGCCTGTAGTTCGAAGAACCATTTCAATTTTCTAGCTTGGCGCTCCCAAAAGTCTCCATCGTTGTGCACGGCGGAATGAAGGGTCCAGGATGCGGTGAGAAGCCTCATCATTGATTCGGGATCGAGGAAATGATATATCAAGTCGACAATCTCCTGGGGGAGTCCTAGAAAAGGATCATGCTTCACTTTGGAGCCAAGGGCCGACCTTAATGGTGGCATTGTGAAGCCTTTTTGCAGACGACATCCTACGAGGCAAGATAATTGTCGTGTCGGTGAAGGCGACAAGCCGAGCGGCTCGTTAGGTTTGCCGTCTCGATACGTGCTGTGAGGTAGTTCATAGTTCAGATCCAATAGCTGGCACGGTGGTGTAGCATTTGATCTCATGACGCTGTATAGGACATCTTTGGCGATGCGGGTGGTGTCGGTGGAGCCTGTCAGAAACCAACACATTAACTGGTAGCATTGGCCATGAAATGGGAAAACGGGATCCCCATCATTGTAATCAAAGTAACATTCGAGATCCTGCAGGCTAGAAATATACTCGCAGTTATCGTTATACTGGTGGCTGAAGCCAAACACGAAGGCTCTTGTCATTGGTCAGCCACAACTGCCTCATAGGGGAAGTGGTTGAAGTTGGACATACTTGTTGGTGCGGTCAGACCGGGCATTGAACCCAAGTAAATGACAGTCTCTGACCCACTCAGTGTCCCGAAAGTATATGTAGTCTGGGTCATGAGTCAAATCCTCGATTTTGGGGCCCTGGGCTGTATAAGAAATAATGCCGTCCCAGTCCGACTCGTTAGCGAATTGGCTGTAGTCTTGGTAGGGATCGCCCCCGTCGTCTTCATAGTAGCAGTCAATCCAATCCAACCCGACCATAGGACCCCCGCATATGGCGCAACAGTAGTTTTGTCTATCAAATGGCATTGCGGCGTAAAATCGGCGCGACGGGCGTTGGTTGCGCGGCAAATTGAGATCGGAGAGGAATGGACGGGACTGATGAATTCTGTCTGAGTCATCGATGCATGCGGGGGCTCGCGTCAACGACCGGGCGTTATGCCAGTGCGCTGAGCCAACAGACTTTATTGTTACACACTGCAACGATTTCTCGCCACTTGTTTCTTGACTTCTTTTAGTTAGCCTTCCCGACGCATGCTTGCAATTGAGTTGGAGCACTACCCCACCACCCAACGTCACAGATGTAGAATGCCCAAATGGCTAGGGTCCCATTTTTTGACATTGTTGTATTAACTCGTAATCAAAAAAGCACTCGCTTCTAATGCAGCAATCATGAATCTACCTTATTATGCCTCAATATGAATTCCCCTATGGGCCAAATCTGGCCTTGTTCTCCTCCAGCCATCCACGGAAATCCTGCATCGCAGGGTATGCAGCTCGGCACTCTTCCACACTACCACCGTAGCCCTCCTTGCCGAACCATGCAAACATGTCGCCCACGGTTCCCTTCAGCACAAACTTGACCGCGCTGGCAATAGGGCACGGCGCCATGGCCATGGATCGCCCAGTGACTTGCTTGAAGATGACGTCGGCCTCGGGTTGAGTCAGCTCGTCGCCCACCAGCGTCAAGGCCGCGTTGTGGTAGTTTTGCGGGTGGAGGAAGCTCTGCGCAGCGAACCAGCCAATGTCGCTGGTGGAAACAAACTGCAGCTTCTTCTTTCCAAGCTGCTCCCACATGCGGGTAAAGCCTTGACCGTGGATGTCGGCCGTGAGGTTGTCGAAAAATGTCACCGGCCTCAGAATGGTGTATGTCATCTTTTGGGGGCTCTTCTCAGCGCGCTGCGCCAGGTGCTTCTCGATGGCGTGTTTGCAGGCAAAGTTCTTGACAAAGGTTGGGTTGTTGGGCGATCGCTCGGGGCCGCCGCGGTCGCCCGAGGAGTATACAAAGTGCTGCACGCCGTGCATGACTGCAGAGTCGACGAGGGACTTGCCCTGCTGCTCCTCGACATCCGAGTTGATTTGAACGCTGTAGACGGCATCAACGTGGCCGGCCTTGTCGAACATGGCGTCCGTGTTCGAAAAGTCTCCGTCAATCACGACGATGTTGGGGAAAGTGGCAAGCTTCTGAGCGCGTGGGCTCGAGCTGTCTCTGGTGACGGCTACAATTTTGATGGATGAAGCCTCAGGCGAGGCGAGAAGATGGTCAATTACTGCACCGCCCTGTTTGCCAGTGGCGCCCGTAACAAGAATGGTCTTTGATGAGACAGTCATGGCGGATAGTTTGAAAGATGGCTGAATGCTGTTGTGCTTGGGTCTAGATTGGTGTTGTTGCTGAGGGAGTCAGATGCTGAATGATGTCTACAAAAATCTCATCAGGGCTGGAATAGTCCCCTCTAATTATACATTTCCCCATACTGCTTCTTTTTGCGCGTGGTCTACTTAGTTCCGTGATCGTCAAGAACGGTGCAAGTTGTTAGCGTACAACTCGGCGCCAAGGTCGGGTTGAAAGGCCGGCTCTGCGAATGCGAAAATCAAAAATGCCCCGTATTTTGCCAGCAAGGACCTCTGTCGTCACGTGCTACATAGTGCAACAAGAGCGAGTGCGAGCCGGGGCGATTATTTGGCCGCCAAGGTCGTTTAGCGTCCACGCTTGGCACGCATTGCAGTAGCGCCTTCAGCCCTAGAGGGTGGTCGGAGCTGCGTCCAGGGACCAGGCGAGTGTGCTTCGGCAGAGAAGATCCCGACGGCATTGTTGTCTACCCGTGGTGGTTGTGGACTATCCAGACCTAAAATTAATCCTATTGTTGGCGTGTCATTCAGTTGACGGAATGACACTACAGAAATCTCCTTGATTACCCGTTTGGGATGACGAAATCATATCCCACTTCGGCTAAACATCGGTGCGTAATCTCAGCACACCGGCCGGTCCCTGGATCCAGCAACCGTTGCCTCAGCTGAGCCATGACCACCAGCTAGCGGATCACCTACCCTAGGGCAGCCTGCTTGCATGTAGATTTAGTAATTTACAGAAACCATAAAGCTACTATCTTTTATAATCTTTATAATCTTGTACTAGAAATTGAAAGAGAAGACTAGAGGCTTTCATTTATCAAGTACAAGGCATAAAGCACCGAACCTTCGAATACTCTAACAATTCAAGTACAAAAAGACTGCGTCGGCATTTGGATACTCGCAATCCAATCACCTTTGGTGCACCTGTTAAATGGAACCACAACGTTTAACAGCCAAACTTCCCGTGCCGTATTCCATTTGTCGAATTTGACATTTAACACTTGCACTCCGACCGCCGCCAAGGATATTACTGTAAATCCTCGGGCGCGACTCGCGGCGACTCGTTGGGTCTGGATTAAACTTTAGATCGTATTATTCTTGAACTGTCCTCATCGCACGCATCCAACGAGGGAAATGCATTGGTCGCTGATATATTAAAGTCTCAAATATCTAGCCTCATGACTACTGTGAACGCATTCTTGTGGATGGAAAGCTCGAGAATATATTTTGGCCCGTCTTAGTGAACGACCAGCACTATAGCCAAGACTGCTAGGGTAGTTTGAGGCTCTAAATGGAGGCATTGGCACAGAGGATGGGCAAAAGTAGACTCGAACGAACTTTTAACCTCGAAGATGCGTGGACCTAAGTTGTAGAATATGCTTTAGCTTTCACAACAGCTTTAAGCTTGACAAGCGGTGGCGGCAAAAGCCGCAACCAACGCGTCCTTCTAAAGCGTACATGGAGGTAAAATTTACAATTAAACCAAGGAACCGCGCTTGACGTGGCAACGGTCTCTTTCTTCGCATGTTACCTTGACATGAACCGTGCTTGGAGATTTCACTAGCTGGCTACGGGGCCTTGAAAACATTTTGTTGCTCGTGGTTGTCGATTCTTAATTCTGCTACGATTCGATGGCGGGGGGGCGGGATTTCGCGTCAGTCACAGTATGGCTGCTGGGGCTGACTGGAGGCTTGACAAAAGATGGAAGCCTGTCGCTGTCAAAGGTCAAGGTTGCACGAAATGTTGAGCACCTCTGGGCTTTTTTGTCTTGGTTTCTGTGTTCAACAAGCAAAAAATATTTTGCTATTTTCTACTCCAGTCTAAGAGATTGATTAGCAGGCTGAAGGGAATATGGGTGGCAACAACATACCGTTCGATCAGGTGAACACCGCTGTCGGTTTCCACAATGCCGCTCATTTCACCAACCTTGAGACCGAAAGCAACCTTTTCGAAGGCGGCCTGCATCTGGCCTCGGCCGAAAAATCCCAAGTCGCCGCCTTTGCGGGCAGAGGAGCAATCGGACTCTTCTTGGGCGAGCTGGGACAGGGTGATGTCGCCTGCGCGGATCCTCTGCTCAAAGCCGCTGAGAATGTCAATGGCTTCCTCCTTGGACCGGGTAATCTCTTGCTGGAAGAGGATATTTGTTAGCGTCATCATCGGCGGGCAAGGATTGAATGGAGGTCGGTAGGTACCTCTTTCCAGCTGCTGGGCCGTCGCGAGTCTCGGTGCTTAACGAGGAGATGGGCGGCGCGGACTTGTTCGTTCGAGTTTTGGGCGGGAGGCTGGCTGGCGCCGTGGTGGGTGGAGAGGTACTGCTCGAGCTTGGCCGTGTCGGTGCCGGGGGGCGCCTCCCACTTGGACTCGTTGGAGCTGGCGTTGAAGTAGTAGGGGATGCCTCTGCTCCGGGACTGTCGAACTTCCCAGCCGGGGGGGAGACCAGCTTCCTGGAGGGAGAGGGTCAGCGGGAGCCATAGCTGAGGGGTGAGGGATTGCTTCATTCCGTACCATGATGGCGAGAGTGGGATGTGTGGGAGGATTGGACGGCGGGTGTTTTGTTGTCGTCGTCTGTTGTCGACGCAGAGTGTTGGAAGGGGAGGATAAGATGCGATGCGGCTGGCTGCGCGGGAGGGGGAGGGGCTCATCCCGTCTTATGAAGCAACGTTGTGGAGAGCTTCAGCCCTGCAGCCAATTAACGCAGGTGGGTGCCCGCCCGCCCGAGGCGCCGAGGCGAGGGGCTGATGTCGCGATGGCCGGGCCGGTGGCATTTGGGTTTTTTAAGGTTGGGTTCAAGGGGATCTAGCTGCAAGCCATCGTGGCGCGAAGGATTGGAGGATGTCGATGCTGGGCCGATGCTGGGTTTCGGACAATTGCAGGGCGGGCGGCTGGTGCAATCGACCTGCAGACGGGGGAGGATGCGATGTGCGTGCATGGGTTGGTGGTGCCTGTGGTGCCTGTGGTACCTGTGGATGGGCCCTGGATGGGCCTGGACGGGCATGGGATGGGGAGATTTTTAGCGGGGATGGCGGCTGGCTTGGGGAGAATTTGATGACCAAGAACGTCATCACGTTGGACAAACGAGTGGTGGTGGTGCTGGCGGCAACCTGCAGGCTACACAGATATTCTGCTGCACTCGACGGCACGACAAGACGATCAGAAAATGCCCCCCTTCCCCACGATCCATCTGCTCTGCATCGAAGAGAGCTTCCGCACTGCGTTCGAGGAGGCCCGCGTCAAGCACCACCTGCCCGAGTCGGTCCACGTCCAAGTCCACAGCTGCACCCTGTCCCAGCTGCCGCCGTCGGTGCACTTCGACACCATCGTGTCGCCCGCCAACTCGTACGGCCGCCTCGACGGCGCCTTCGACGACGCCATCTCGCGCGCCCTCTCCCCCCGCGACGACTACCTGGCCCTCACCCGCGTCGTCCAGCAGCGCCTGTACCAGCAGTGGCGCGGCTTCGCGCCGCCCGGGTCGTGCACGCTGGTGCAGATCCCCGACGACTTCCACGCCCGCTCCAAGAACGTCTGGGGCGCCCGCCGCGTGGCCCTGTGCCCGACCATGCGCATGCCCGACGACGTGCGCTGGGACCGCGAGATCGTCTACGAGTGCATCTGGAGCCTGCTGTGCGCCATCGACAACCACAACTGCCTGGTCGAGATGGGCCACCCCCGCCAGCACGTCGAGTTCGTCTACCACGTCCTCATGACGCCCCTGGCCACCGGCGTCGGCCGCGTCACTGCCGCCCGCTGGGCTAACCAGGCCGTCCTGGCCATGAAGCACTTTGTCGAGGCCCAGGAGAACCCCCGCAAGTGGAGCGCCCTCGAGTGGCAGGATTTCGGCAAGCAGTGCGCCGAGGTGATGCGGACATGGAGGCATGGTTGAAAAAAGAACCATCAAGAAGACGAACAAACAAACAAACACAGAAAGAGTCCGGCTCGCTCAATTAGCCCTTAAACCTGTAAAATATGGTGATGCCCTTCATCATTCCCCGCGTCAAACAAGCAAAAAGATAAAAAAGAACGCATATCCACGGGGCATCACCCTTGTAGATGCTGTAATTACTAAGTTGATAGCGTAAATAATGCCATATAGAGACATGTCGAGACACACACACACACAGATACACACAGACATGCACACACTAACTAATGCCGTCTTCCTTCGCCCATCATCCGTCATCATCCTTCCCACCCTCTGCCAAATAATGCCCGAACGGTCAAGCCCGCTCCCCCGGCTCGGCACGCTAGCGCCCTTGTGAGCTTGTTCTGTGATGACTAACACGTTAATTTCCAAGCCGCTGGAGCTATGAAGAAGTAAGCAACACCGAAACGAACCAACACTCTCAGCCTCCTTTTCTATCGTTTTGCTTCACCGCCATCCGCTCGCCATCGGTGTGAGGCCTTGCTGGGCACCATGGCAGAAATTGTCCAAGAAAAGACTGGAGATGCAGGCAGTCACTCGCCAAGTTCAGAATCAGCAAACCCTCAACCACGATGCAGATGGCTTCTGATGCGGCGCTTGGCCGCTCTGGTGTTGTGTCTGATTGGACTGTTCGTGATTTGGAGCGACCAGACCTGGGCAATTAGACTCCAAGACTTGTTTTCGCCCGAATCCACCTCGTGGCCAATCTCGGCAAGAGAAAAGGCCAAAATGGACGAGGTTGCAACGCTCATGCTCGACATCTACAATACACTGGCCGAGATGCGTTACCTTGACCCAGCCGGCATCGTCACTGGGCCGCACGACATTACCCACCTTCTACCAATCTACGAATCTTACAACCTGGACCCGTCAATTATCTACTTGTACTCGATCCTACCATATGTTGATACAGAGCGTGCGGGACAAACGGATTTCTATCACAGCGGTACCTTTGCTGACTTCCGGAACCCTGAAGAGGTGAAGTATGGACGTGACCCATTACAAAGAAGCCCCGAGGGGACGGACTTTAACGGCGACAACGGCCCATATATGCGGCCATGGGTGACTGCCTTGTCCAATATCGAAAACCAGGAGGGCCTCATTCTTTACGATGCTCGTAAACACAGCATCTGGATCATCGGCAATGAAGGTTGGTGGAGCTTCGACCTCAAGTTCATAGACAAGCCTGAGGTCATTTGCGGAGATTGCAGCCCTAACATCAACGCATTTGAGCACATCTACCACCGCCCCGCCCCTGATGTGCTGAGGGACATTAACCTCTGGTATCGCCAGCTCAAAGTCCTCCCCGGAGGCGGATGGTATTCTTCTCAAGAATGGTTCGAAGATTTGATGAACCTGACTGCACTGTATAAGCAAAATGGATGGCCGGACAACTTTAATGGAGACGCTTTCGAGGTCGACCAGGCCCGCAAGCATTGCGCCAACATGGCAAAAGATGAGGCAGAAAGGCCTCTCGGGCGCTGGGAGGAGGATGAGAAGGGGATCCGCCGTGCTAAAATGTTCATCGAAGGTCACTACCATGACCTCCTAAACTACAAATCCGAAGGAGACACTTTGGTCACGCTGCTGCGTCTCAGAGCCCAGGTGCGTTCCCTGGAGGATTACAAGTCTCGTGCCCAGCGGTCCAAGGAAGTCGCCGACAAATATTGCCCCAACGGAATCTGCCAAAAGCCAGAAGACTTGCCCCTGTGGGAGCTCGAGATTGTCAAGAGAGAGGCAGCGTGGAAGCGAGAGAAATTGAAGTGGGCGAAGCAGTATGCAACGGACGACACGGATCCTGCTATTCACCACGCGAGGAAGGAAGCCCTTGTATACTCCCGGGCTTTGATCGCTTCCCAGTCTGATGCAGATCATCTGCGGCCAGGGGCAACCCTGGAAATGGCCCTGAACCCCTCCTTCATTGACCTAGACATCAAGGCGGTGCAAGAAGACGGTGATGACGCGGAGCGATTTCTGTCGACAGTGCCGCAGATATACACCAAGGCCAGAGCCATGATTGAAGAAGAGCTTAGATCCCTCCGAGAGAGGCTTGAGTATCTGAAGAACATAAGGGATGGGCGTTGACGGCGTGCGGAAGACCACAAAAAAATTGAGCTGGGTTAAGAGGTAGAGATGGCGGAACAGGATTCGCAGGCTGGGCTGGCTGAACCAGATATACATACTATTTTCTTTGCTTATATAATAATAATACTGATACGCACAATTTATTTACTGGCTCTCTCATTCTGCTTCTTGCGAACAGAATTGCTATCCACTTCAAGACGAGAGAACTATAATAGAGTGTAGCCATAACCTCCCGGTACTTTTGGAGTAGATGAAATATAGAGAGATGGAAAATTCCCTGTGACTGCCACCAGGCAGGTCATGGTAAAGTGCTTGCACGGGAACGGGTGACCGCTTTATCAGAATGCCCAGCTTCGGCCGGGATGGTTCAAAGTGAACTATACTCTACTAAATACTTAAGTCGCTGAACAGAAGAACAGTTGCGCTCACAGGACTGCGGCTAACTAAAATTTATACACATAGTCCTCAATAATTCCGTTACTCATCTCAAAAAAAAAAAAAAAAAAAACGCAGGTAGCGATATACATCTGAGCCCCTAACCCTAACATTCAAATGTACTGTCAACTGTTCCTAGGTTATCGACCGAGATTGGCACACAGTAAGGGGAATATTGCGAGTTGTCTAGAACAGTTGGGTTTCCCAAGAGCACCTGGGACTCGGCGAGGTCCTGGCAGATATAAAAGGCATTCTTGTCGTCTGCGGAACAGCTCACTGCGCCGCTCGACACCGGTGTGCACGAGAGGGCATAATTGCCAGATATCTGCATATCTGACTGGGGGCGTGCCCTTATGCTGCTCAACCCGCTGTTGCCTATGGCATCGCTGTCGCTGACAGAAGCCACCCAGCCGTTGTTGGTGTCCGAGGAGCTCACCCTGAGTTGGCCGTTGATGAAGTACAACTCGGCGGCAGAAGTCGGATCGTCGGTTCCCATGATGACATAGTTGTTTGCCGAAGCACTCGAAAGGTATAGTCCGTTGTAGTTCGACCCGCTAATCTGGAATTTATAGGCGGTGCATGTGGCGGCTGCCGAGGTTGTTGTAATCGTTGTGCTGGTTGTATCTGACGAGGTCGAGGTGATGAAGGTTGTGATTTCGCTCGTTGTGGTGGTGGAAGTGGATATTGTTGAAAGGGTAGTCATGGATGAGGTGGATTCCGTCGTGGCTTCGCTGGTGGTACTTTCACTCGTGATACTAGTTGTACTAGCAGTACTATCACTCGTAGTGCTCTCACTCGTAGTGCTAGTTGTGCTAACAGTACTCTCACTGGTGGTGGTTTCAGTGGTAGTTTCGGTAGTGGTGCTTTCACTGGTAGTATTTTCGCTGGTAGTGCTTTCGGTAGTGGTACTTTCATTGACATTGTTCGTTGTACTAGTAGCAGCCTCACTTGTGGTTTCGGTAGCGGTGCTTTCGTTGGCTGTGCCAGTTATGCCAGTAGGACTCTGGCTAGTGGTGGATCCTACGGTAGTGCTTTCACTAGCAGTGGTACTTGTGCTGTCGGTGGTGGTACTTGTTGGGCTAGTGGTACTCTCGCTGGTGGTGCTTCCATTGGTGGTGGTGATATCGCTGGCGGTATTTTCAACAGTAGCACTGGTTGTGCTAGTACTGCTATCGCTGAGATTGCTATCACTAGTGCTTCCCTCGCTTGTAGTACTGGTCGTACTGGTCGTACTGGTAGTGATTTCGCTAGTGGCGCTATCGCTCGCTGTACTATCGTTGGTAATATTGTCGCCCAGGGTGCTTGTTGTGCTTGCAGTAGTGTCACTAGCGCCGACAGTTGTGCTGGCAGTACTGTCGCTGATGGTACTGGTTGTACTGATGGCGATTTCGGTGTTGGTGCTTTCAATGGTATGACTCTTGCTAGTCGAGCTCTCGCTGTCTGGGCTCCCTCTGGCAGATGAAGTCGTGCTCTGGAGGTCGGTGGTTGCTGAACTGCTACTTCCATTTATAGTGGTTTGACTGGTAGAACTGAGGCCTTCATCGCTTTTGGGAGTTGAGCTTTGCCTCGTAGGAGTTGCTGTGTCGCCGCTCACGCCTGTTGGTGTGAAGGGCTGTGTGCGACTTGAAGCTGGCCGACACAGCGCTCCAAGTGTGACCTGGCCATATAGGCCCAGTAAACCAAGACTGTATGTATATTTTAATCTCATCACTCCTCATAAACACTAAATGCAAATAAATTTCAAGCGATGGAGTGGAGAGCAAAAGGTAAAATAAAGAGGGGATGAGCGAGACTTGTAATAGTCAGCATCTCCTTTCTCTTCTCATTCGTCCTTTTCGGGTCTTGCAGATCGAAGAAGGACTCATAAACAACTAGCAGCATTGTTCAAGTGAGACTCACAGCACGGACATGATGGCTGGCCTTACTAGCTAAAGTGGGCAAAGGCATTCGAAGACATTCCACGCCACGTTGCCGAGACATTTTGGCCAAAGAAATGAAATTAATGTCTGTATAAAACTTTTTTGGCTTCATTTCCTTCTACCCTTGCGTTGTTGTTGGTATAAAAGAAGTATATCTGTACTGAACGAATGAATTCAGTGTCATTTCCACACACGTAAAGCTGTGAGCTAAATGAACCAGCATATCCCCAAGTTTATGATTGGGTAGCGTAGCTTGACATGTGATTGTTTCACATGCATCTCCAGGTACTAGCCAATAGGGTTAGGTATGTGACTGTGGATAAGTTGATCTTATTACACACTGCACCTTGTCTCCCTTACTTCGCATTGGTTAATTAAGTAAAATGGACCTAAAATACTTCAACGCATAAAATACATCCTCGGCGCTGCATTGTGTCAGCTATCTTTTCCTGGGCTGGATCCTCGCTTGCTGTAGCATTTACTAGCACATGAATTGATGGATCCGTCAATATGCTAGTTGAGCGGTGAAATTGCCGCATTGCTTGGGCACACATTACTAGCTATACATTGACACGGGGTCCCTACGTGTTCAACGATGCTGACGAGGTTGAGATTTACACCCGCCTCTAGAGTAACAAGGGCTTCTAAATGGCCCGAACAAGCCAACGTTTTGAATGGACCGCTCTACTACTTTTAACCATTATGTACTCGGGGCAGGCAGAGCCCAAAAGCGGAGTAACCGGTGAGAAGCAGACAGCTGATTCCTGCATCCTGTTGGAGCTGTCGAACCCTGTACTTACCAGGTCGAGGGTGCCTCGCCTCCAGATGCCTGGCAACACGACAGAATCAGGCCAGTGTGGAGTGCTGCGTGTGGAGTCTGGGGAGCAAATGCGGAGAAGATGGGCATATGCATCCATTTGTAATCCGACATGGTCGTGCTGGCATGGCCCAGCCAACTGAAGCGGTGAATCACGCCCCCCAGATTAAACACGTTCCATATCAGACAAAAGATTTATCCGCTGGATGCGACAGGTCAAATTCTTACCCACTGAAGGATCGCGGTTCTTGGTCGTCATTGGCCCCCGCACTTCTCCCCGCAAACACGCCCCAGGATGAGATGAAGCCCAGGCGGGGAAGCAATCCCAAAACAACAATCTGGGGGATTTTGGGTCCTAAATTATGGGGGAACTGTAGCATATTTTGTAGTATATCTTGTAGCATATTAAGCGGTTCTGGTCCACCAAATCACACGGCATGTCGTATCTGCTACTGGAACACATAGTTCCTCATGCATCCTCTAGACGCAGGATGATCTCGTTCGCCGAGGTCTTGTCTTTTGTGAATAACTCTTTTCCATTCCCACTGGAATTTGGTATCGGGCCTTACAATGAAAGTTAATTGCTCGTCAAAGACCTCCATCCGGACACTTAAATCCGGGTGGTACGATAACCATGCCAAATTGCCTGTGAAAGATTGCAACCATTTGGCCTCAAAGAGCTAAGCGACCAATTGCAGGGTGTCTATTTATTCCCGCAAGAGCCAAGTTGAGGCCATGATCAACCCCGGACCCCGGATCCCAACTGACATCTGTAAAAGCTGAGGATCGAGGCGCAAAGAATTTATCCTTCTCCAAAACAGAAGCAAAAAGATTTATCCATCAAGAGCTTGGGCTGGAAGTAATTGGATCGCCTAGATAGGAGGATTTATCTTCCCCACAATGCTACTCCCCGCATTGATACGCTCTGATTGCGCCCTACATTGGCGTGGAAATACGTAAGCGCTGATAGGAGTATAAAATCATTCTTCGTCCGGCATAGCATCCCTTCGTTTCCAGAGGCGGCATTCTTAGATCGACTCCTCTTTGGCTTGCATCTACATAAGTCGATTCACCACCATGGGAAATCCGTTTCGTGTGAACGAGGACCTTGCGTCCAAGGCGCCGCCAGAAATCTACGGCTATCGGCCATACCTGCTGGCCTTTTCGGCTGCTTGGGTAAGCTTCAAGTTCGCATAACATTAGCATTCAATAATACTAAGTGATTCCCAAGGCTTCCGCTATGTATGGATATGATTCTGCCTTCATTGGGGGAACTATAGAACTTGAATCATTCCAGAGAGCGTTCGGCCTGGCTGGCATCTCCTCCAGTGCCCTTGCCTCGCTATCTTCCAACATTGTATCGACATTTCAAGGTGGTGCATTCTTTGGTTGCATCATTGGGTTCTTTTCCGCGGAGAACTTTGGCCGTAAGCCTGTCATTTTAGGCTCTGCCGTGGTCTTCATTCTGGGAGTTATTTTGCAAATGATTGGCAAGATTGGCCTTCTTTGTACGTTTAACTACGCCCCTTTACTCAATAGTTTAGCCCTATGGATGGGTTCAAACTAACATACAACCAGATGGCGGTCGTGTACTAACAGGTCTTGCGATCGGTGCCTCATCTACAATCATCCCGATTTATATCGCTGAATGCAGTCCCTCGCTCATCCGAGGAAGACTGGTGGGAATGTTTGAAATCATGCTGCAAACTGCCCTCGTCTTCGGGTTCTGGGTCAACTACGGAGTCTCCAAGAACATTTCACCCGAGGGCGATAAGCAATGGCACATCCCAGTCGCTGTTCAGTTTGTTCCTGCAGGAATACTCATCATGACAGTACCATTTTTCTGCCCGGAGTCTCCCAGATGGCTTGTGTCGAAAAACAAGGCAGACAGAGCACGCACTGTGCTTTCATGGATCCGCAATCTGCCAAGCGACCACGAATACCTCTCCAACGAAATTGCCGAAATACAAGCTGGCATCACGCACGAGATACAGATGAGAAATGGAAAGCGATCCACGTTGCAGATTTTCCAGGAGCTTGGCGCACCAGGCATTAGGTGGCGTGTTACTGTGGGTGCCCTGCTGATGCTGCTCCAAAATCTCACAGGAATCAATGCCATCAACTACTACAGCCCGACTATTCTCAAGTCCATTGGGTTTTCTGGCACAACTGTAGGCTTGCTGGCGACTGGAGTCTACGGCCTTGTCAAAATGTTTACGACCGTCATATTTATGGTCTTTGTCGTGGACCGATTTGGTCGTCGCCGCCCGCTACTTATTGGAGCAGTTGGTGCCATGTTTGCCATGTACTATCTGGCCGGCTACTCTGCCCTCTCCGGCTCGTTTGAAGGTTCCGCGCCATCTGATGCGGGAAGTCGAATGGCATTGGCCATGATATACATTTATGCCATCTTTTACGCTTTCAGTTGGAACGGCATCCCGTGGATCTTTGCCTCTGAGGTACTCCCTAACCAGGTCCGAACCCTGGGCATGATGTGTGCTGTATGTACGCAATGGCTAGCTCAGTTCATTGTGGTTTACAGTCTCCCGTACATGATGAACAGCATCACCTATGGTGCTTTCATTTTCTTCGGTTCTTGCACGGTTGTTGCCTTTATCTTTGCATTTCTCTTCGTACCGGAAACAAAGGGAGTTTCTTTGGAAGACATGGATATTTTGTTTGGTGCCGATGCGCCGCTGTTTGCCAGGTCCGCACGGAAGAGATATCTTGAGGTCAGGCAAGCAGGTCTTAATGCCGCCACGCTGTATACAGAGGATAAGGAGAGGGCTATGGTAGAACATGTAGAGGTTTAGATGCGATATTAGAACAAGAACAGCAGTACAGTTAAGATTCAATACAGACCATGGCATTATACTCTTCTTGCAGTCATCCAGAGTCCAGATTTCATCAACAAAAGCCAGCAGTTTTTGCAATGGTTGGAGAATGAATATGATGAGATAAAATATGAGCTATCAGCACCAGAAAAGGTCTGATCTATTACCAATTTCTGACTCTGAAAAAACCTACGAACTATTTCTGTCATGTTACTCCTTATTGTAAGCATAGTCTCACATCTGTAGCAATTGTCCAATGATAATGTGTATTCGATGAAGGCCCATTGCATCGTGGGCTCAATTCATTTCTGATTAACATTATCTCTATCAAGGTCTATGGTCATTGGAAATGGTAAAGTGTGTGTGAAACTATGTACTTGAGAATTGAAAGTTATGTTGATCGGCATCCATGTTGGGTATC
The DNA here is from genome assembly GCA_003031705.1 of Calonectria naviculata. Lineage (NCBI taxonomy): Eukaryota > Fungi > Ascomycota > Sordariomycetes > Hypocreales > Nectriaceae > Calonectria > Calonectria naviculata. Next base: position 39,294 of record NAGG01001401.1, read on the forward strand.
CAGTTATTGGCTTGATTACGCTTATAGCTTGGCAATCCATCGCTCCACCTTTTTCTGAATGACGGCGCTGTTCTTCTCCATGAAGAACATGTGGCCGTTTCCGTGGATGCCGGCCTCTCCGAGCTGAAGGTGCTTGGTCTTGGAGCATCCAGCCTGCTTGAGGAACTCGACAGTGCAGTAGTCATAGGGAACGTGATACGATGACTCTGATGTAACGAGCAGAATAGGCTTGCTAGCCAGGTTGGCAAGCTTGCGAGGGGAAGGCTTTTCAGCCTGGAGAACACACTGAACATAGCCATCTCCACGGGCGGGATACACCTTCTTCACAAGCTCGGTCGTGGGGTCAGTGACGGCAGGCGAGTAGGTAATGGCGATGTCAGTCAGACCCCAGTTGCGGGAGGAGCTGTTGCTGAACACAGCCTCCTGGAAAGGGGGGCCAGTGGGTTCAAGGAGGATGAGACCCTTGGTGAGCTTGGGGCGAGCATCGGCAATCAGGATAGGCATGAGACCACCCTGGCTGTGACCGACCAGAATGACAGGCTGGCCAATCTTGTCCAGGAGGGCTGCACCAGCGTTTTGAACAGTGGTCTGCTGGTATGTGGCGTTGTTGATGAACTGAACGTTGGAGGAATAAAAGGCGTCGAAGACGGCGTCGCCCATCTTACCGGTACCAGGCCACTGGGTGTGGAGAGATGCCTGCGGCCAGAGCATATAGTCCTGACCAGCGGTGAATCGCTGCTGAATAATTTCGGCGGAATAGGTTGAAGGCTTTGTCGCTCCGTGGGCGGGTTGCCATGCGGAACGGCCACGGAAGGTCTGGTCTACAATGTACACCTCGTAACCCTGCTCAATAAAGTGCGATGCCCAGCCTCGGCCACCATCGGGCTTGTTGAGGAAGTTCTAATAATAGTTAGCACATGACGCGAGTAAAGAAATGTGGCTTGTAAGTGACATACTGTGCCTGTTTGTGCCTGGCCGTGGATGAGCACAATTGGTACCTCCTCAGTGGCGCCGCCCCATGGGGCCAGCTTCTCAACGTACATCTGGTCACGGAAGATGTTGCCGCCAGATCCGTCAGACACATAGTCTCCACCGACGTAGAAATACGATCGGACGTAAGGGACCTCAGTTTGGCTGCTGCTGTCGTAGTCGTAGTCGTTGTCATAGTCATTGTCGTGGTGGTGCCTGTTGGGGGCAGCAAAGGCACACCCCAGGAGAGTGGCGGCCGCGACAGAGAGCTTCATGAAATGCATTACGATTGTTGGTCAAAGGAAGGACGATAGGTGAGTGAGTGTCAGCCCAGAACATCCAACAAGAGCGGCGAATAGAGCTGGTTAAGAAGCTTCAGAATGCAGCCGGATAGAATATGCATCTTTGATGAGGGTGGAACCGTGGAGCGGTGCACGGAGACTCGCGTAAACGGTTGCGTGGGGCGGAGACGGAGAATGGGCTCAGCATCTTGGCCGATTCTGCGTCCTTGACAGGTGGAGTATCTCTCGGTGCCGAGGCGGGTAGTCCCTCGCGGAACTGTGGGAGAATAGAAGCCCGTGAAGCCTTCTTCGCCGTCTTCCATGCGGGCATTCTTCGGCAGTTTGTCGTGTGCTAGTCGGCCGCCGTCCGCGCAATTGCCTGCTTCTGGAGACAGCTCCGGACTAAGAGATCCACGCCTTGGACACCCTGACCCTGCAAGCCCGGCAGCTATTCTTTCCTCATTCGCCAGCCCGGGGTTCTGTGTCCCAATGAAAATCGGCCATGAGCCGATCCTACTGCAACCGAAGGAGAATATGCAATCTAAACGCCTCTCCGACAACGACCCTGGGCGGCCCCGCAGCCCACACTCACTACGACGGAAGCAGACACATCTAATGCCGCATCAAACGCCACAAGCCGTCGTATGTGTCGCCAATCACGTAAAAGGCATAGCTGTCCAAGCCACCGCGCACGGAATGCCTGCCGCCATCACAGCTAGACTGCCATCGCAATTCGGGCCCCCTGGATGGGTTTGTCGACGTTTCCCATCCAAGTTATAATGCCTGCGCTCTGCATTGAGCTGGAGTCCTGCTAAGACCAGACGAACCTCAGCTGTGCAGGTTCGTCCCGTCTCGCGGTAGCCTGGTGGGTCTTTTTGTCAAAGAATCAGCCTAGGCTGCGTCAGCTAAAGACACTCTGACCAAATGGAATCCCTCCGCGGATCCTATGGACCCATTCGCTCATCACGCGGAGACATCACTTTTCAGCCGAAGCTGAGTGCTAACGGCTTTTGATCAGTCGATTCCTCGTCCGGAGAACCAAGGGACGGGCCGTCGTCCCTTTCAGGACTATCCGGCAGATACACGTCTGGCCAGAGTTACGATGGACATATGCAGTAACGTAGTAACCATAATAAAAAACTCGATATGCTTGGAGGGCTTGCCGCATCCTGGCCCCCTGTTGACCCGAGACCGAGGCGGTGGATCATACATGAACGCGGCTCGTCCAAAAAGCAACACCATGTCCATGCAACCACCTGCATCTCGCGTAGGATACACATCCCATTTTGGCCTAGATTCACCAATACGGAAATGATGTTCTCCTTTAAATGCCGCTGGTAGATCGATGCACAAAATGCAACGTTGAAGCTTCTGTCATATATCTGTTTGGGTTCCACCCATCGACACTGGAACACCTGTTCTAAGCCTTACGGTCATGGACGACCCTACGCTGTTGATCCACTGGCTCTTCAGCTGCCTGGCCCTCGCCATTATGGGGGCCAGGCTGATCTGGAGAAAGATCAGCAAGCAGTCTTTCAATCTTGGCGACTATCTGACCATGGCGGCCGTCGTCTGCGCACTGACGAGGCTGGGCCTGATCCACGTCGTGCTCACTTGGGGCACTAACAATGTGTCCGCTGCCATACGAAAGACGCATGTTTTTACCGCCAAGGAGATCCACCAGCGCGAAGTCGGCAGCAAGCTATCGCTCGCAAATCGAGTCTTCTACAACTCATAGTAAGTAACTGTTTCCTGTTTGTGTAATACAGATGTCGTTGGCCCCTTGCCGTGGGCTTGTTTTAGCGAAAAGTTAAAAGCTTATGTTTCCCTTGCAACTAACGTGGCCGAAAATAGTCTTTGGCTACAAAAGCTGGTCCTCATGGACGTGTATCGCCGGTTACTCCAGCACCAGACTTGGGAGCACCATATCATCTGGTCCTATCTAGTAATCTTCTTCGGAACATACACGGCGACGCAAGTGACGACGTTCAGTGAATGCAACCCAATCCATCTGTATTGGCAAGTCGTGCCTGACCCAGGTAGGAGATATTCTTGACGCAGGTTCCCTGAATTAAGCTAATTGCCTGTAGGCTCCTGTGCCAAAGCCCAGCTCCAACTCATCGTCGTAGGCGTCCTCAACATCGTTACCGACTTCATGCTCCTCGTCCTCCCTATCCCACTCGTGGTGTCTCTCAAAACGGCTTGGAAGCGCAAAGCCCAGTTATTCGTCCTGTTTACGCTGGGTGTGTTTATTATTGCCATCACCATTATTCGCCTACCTATCAACGCCTCCAACAAGGACAGCCAGGTGAACCGCACCACTTGGGCTAGTGTCGAGCTCCTCACCGCTGCGATCGTCGTAAACGCACCCACCATCTACGGCCTTTGGAATAAGCGACGACAGAAGAAGTCGGAATCAAAGTCACAAGGGACTGGCGGTCCTTATTACGGACACGGAACCCACACCTCAGTCGCACGTAGAGCGCCCGACAATGAGATCGGTGACAATGCTTACCCTATGAAAAGTAGGCGCAAAAGCGCCATGGATGGAATTTTGCAGACAAAGGAGGTGATAGTGTCAGAGCTTAGAGAAACAGATAGAAGAGGAAGGGGATATGCAAATCTGTCGGAGGATATGGAGAGCGCATCAAATCATTCGAGCCAAAAAGGGATTCTAAGAACATGAGATATTGATTAAAAGTTTATATGTATATATTATAATGATGATTTTTTTCTAGGTACTGCTTCGTTGTGCATTTTTGAATGGCGTGGCATTAATCCACAAGCAAGCAGCTCGTTCTCCTGTTTCCGACCTACCCTATTCCTGCACGACTCCTTCTCCAGACACAATACTTTGCCATGAAGAAAATATCGTTATTTCCCGTGTTCTTCACCTCTGTAAATGCACCAGTGGCACTTGTGTAAATTTATTTAATAGGATTTTTCATTTTATCTATGTATCAAGTAGAGTACTGGGAAAGCAAACCATTGGTCTTGAATGGCGCCAAAACCTTTGAATTGGTACGATTGGCCACCACACTAAACAATTAAGTTCGTCTTTACCCTAAACGAAAGTGCACAGTAATGCCTCGTGATTTAAAATTTTTACATGACTCTATCGGTTCCAACCCAATCCTAAAGATGGAGCACTCAGCATTATTACATTCCAATAAACAACTCAATCTCTGCTAGGTACAATGGGTAGCTTTGCATTATCAACAAAGAAGAGGCACCTCCTCGCCTCCCCATCGTGAAGAATTGAAGACATGACTTTAAAAAATGAAGATTGTAATATCAGTTACTATCTTGTACTAACTTTGGGGTATCGTCAATTTAACATCGATCGACCGAGGTGCGCGTGGCGAAGTGGAGAGCAGGGGAAATTAACATCAAATCTTATCGGGTAGCACGCGATCGCCATGATTTTAACCTCGCCCTATCAATTTAGACGGATCAAAAAAATCCACCATTTTAAATTAGGAATAGCTTCAAAGCAGCTCTCTCGAGCTCATGTGGGGTCGAGCTTTCGGAAAGAGTTCAGCCATGGCATCTCCCGCGTGGTCTCTGCTCTGGAACATGGCCATAAGAGGTATACGGACGGACTTGACCGATGGTGCAGATCACAAGCGCACTCTACACGACTCGAGCCTCCGATTGAGTTCAATCAGGTGTAGAGCAGATGTGTATATTTATATATGGGTACTCGCCCTCATCCCCCGACCGTTGAACATTATACATTCTCTCGGACGGTGCCACCAACGTCCAATCTTCTACCATGATTTTCTCTTGTCTACCAGCGCTTTTGCTGATTGTGTCGCCGGGCATTGTGGCAGCAAAGTCTCATCATCACTGTCGAATTGCGAGATGCCTTAGATTGGTAGGATAAAAGTCTGAGGATGAGTACACCCATTGCTGACTGGAACGCAGCTTGACCATGATGTGCTCAGTGAAGATTGCAGCGCGTTCTTGGAGAAGACAGTCTCGCCTTGTCCTTTGTGGGTGATGACATTCTTATTTGCCCCTGCCTGTCTTTTTGAAAGCACAATCTTCTAACAAACCAGCCCAGAACTGTCATCTCGACAGCAACCATCACCGTCACCAAGCCTAAAACAACAACCATTACGAAAGCTCCAGTCGGTGTTCCAACCAGAACCACCCTTTCCGTAACATCGACTACTACCGTTACCTTGCCAGCTACGGTAACTACCAACCCGCATCCAGATAAACGAGCAGCAGTGGCTGAAAGGGACTGTCGGGCTAAAACCGGCTCCGCAACACTGATTCCAACATACGCCTCGACTTGCCCGAACGGAGAAGCCAGTTTTTCCTCGGCTTGTGCATGTCTTGGAGTCGAGGCCAATACAATCACCTCGGAGCGGGCCACGTCCGTCTCAACTACTACCAAGACTGCAACCTACGTCCCAGTGGTGACTATCACGGTCATCGGAACAGCTTCGTCCATTCCCACCACTTCCACGAGCACCAAGACATCCACCGCGTCTCCGACATCAAAGACAACTAGTACTACAGGGGCATCCACAAGTTCAACCACAGGCACCGCAACAAAGTGTTCCCAGGTCGCCCTAGTTGTAGTGTCGGGGATAAACACTGGGTATTATGCTATGGCGGCCAGCGGTAGTGAGGCGAAGATTAGTTTCACTCAAAATCCCTCCTCAGCCATGCAGTTGCAGCTCTCTTCCGATTCTGGCAAGATGTACACACCGGACGGAGGTTCAGTAGTCGGGTTAGGATATGAAAATACCCCAACTCGACCGATCGAGCTATTCACCGTCGCCTTGGAAGCCGACTCCCAGCGCCTGGTTTGCTCACTCTCATCGACGAAACTTCCATCAACCCTGGCCTGTAATTCCGACCATTTTGGCTCCATGTTCCAGATTTGTTCCGGTTCCCTACGGATAGGGCCTTACATTGATACTGATTTTGGGTGCTCGGCGGTCACCTTGGGCCTAACGAACTTTTGCCCGGGAGGAAACTGAGCCACAAGGAATGAAAGAATGGCCCAGGGGTGATATTACAAGCCATATTATACAAACTGGTGTCAGCTCTGGCTCCTGCGCAGGAAAATTCTCAAAGTCAAGGTTCGAATGGCTGAGCTGTACTCGCAGTTGTGTTGTGTGAGCAATCTTGGTGGTGGGGCCCGTCTTGAAAGGGAAAATTTCCGCTTTGGGCAGATGAGGAAAATTTCCGCCACGAGAGGATCGACGTCGAACGAGTGGGTCATGGCTGGCTGAGATGCAACATTGGCTGCTTTATTCGTGAGATTGACAAACCTGGAGAATATCTAAAATTTAAGAGCTGGAAGGAGAGGAAGGAGACTTCGGCGTTGATTAAATAATATTTTAGGATTAAGAATTGATGCCACAAGGGAAATTCCTAATCCATCTCCAGCGGAAAGAAGCCGTGACTTACAATTGTACCTGGGATTGAAGATATAAACACTGGCTTGGATGCCTTAATTTCATTTAGAAATCAGTCATTATCTCTGTTCTAACCTTGCTCCATTTTATTTTCTCTATCGAAAAAGATGTATGCGTACTGTCTGGCAGTGGTCACTGCGTCATACTTGATTCTGTTTGGCCTACTCCGACCCCTCGACCACTACTCTGGAGACCTGAAACATTTATGCCCAGAAGTCTTTTCTGACCAGAAAGAGACGATCCCGATCGATGGTTGGGCGAAAAGGGAAATGAATTTCAGCCATATTTTAACGCATTCAGCGCGGGAGCTCGGGGTTGCATCGGCCGAAACATCACCTACCTCGAATAAACAGTCCTCCCCGCCAGCGTTGCCCATCGCTATGAGTTCGCCTTACCCGGTCCAGATTAGAAGCAAACATTGATAGAGGAATTCAATGCGATGCCTGGCAAAATGCCACTCAAGGTGTGGAAACGGGATTTTGACCTCAGTTCAAATACGGGCCACAGAAACAGATGATGAGGAGAACAACAAAAGGAACTGAAGCAACCGCTGCCCAATTTCTGATTTCATTATTACAAATGCAGAATTTGGATTGGGTTTCCGCTCTCGTTACTGCCCATTTAACCCCCATGAGTCTACCACTTCTTGTTGGCTTGATTTTTGAAAAAGGACCATAAGCAGGTATGACAGAGATTTCAAGACGTATAGCCACGTACATTGTATATGTGCTCCATGGTGAGCATTGACTGGCCAATTTCAGTACTGAAATTAGGGCTTGTTGTTCCGATTTATCTGTGAAGCGATCCGCTGCTAAGAATATTGACAACGAAGCTACTCTAAATCACAATCAGTGGCCGGTCAATGTACACACAACGGCTTTCTCACGAGAAGGCTGAAGGGATGTCAGGGCTAGACTGTTTGGATTGTTAGCGAAGATCATTGAAGTTTCATGAGAATTAGGTTTACCTTGGCAATACTGCAAATATGCCGCACAATATCCTTGATTCTTGTATTCGTGTTATTTAATGCTTTCCTTCTTGCCATGCCCAAGCTTGGAATCGTAGGGTTATGGGCAAGGAGGATTAGTCTTGCCAGATAGTAATGCTGCAATCCGGTGATAACAGTATCGTTAATGTACATTTCATTCGAAAACCACGAGGAATCGTGATGTCTTTCTGGGACCATGGGTAGGAACTGCCACGGCCTTTCATTCCACCAATGATCTAGACAACCCATCAGCTCTTCCCACCTTTGTTGAGTAAAGGCAGATTCATCAAAACAAATCTGGACGCAAGCGGCGCAATGCAGAATCACCCGGTTGGAATAGCTATACTCGCACTCCTTTGGGCCAACGACCAAGGCTATCTTATCCACCAACTCAATTAGCTGTACTGGTTTGCAGTGTATTGTCGAAATAAATATCTCCTGGCGGAGGGCGCTCCAAAATATGGCTAGTCGGAGTCCTGTAAATTCGCATACATCCTTTTGGGCAGCCAGCAATAGTCTTGTTCCAATTAGGTGAGACTGAGAAGCATCGCAAGAATATGGGACATCGACTTCCTCGATAAATCGAAGAAGAACTATGGTAGCCAGGAGGTTTTCATCCGCCATGGCTGCTGCGCACGACAATGCCGGAATGACGGTGCTTAGGCACCGTTGTGTATATATATCTTCTATCGAAGTGTCCTCTTTCCCCACCTTTTGCTCATACTTGGCGGCAGCAGCGAGCATTGCATTCAGGAGTGAAGGGCAATAGACCGCATTTCGGGGAACAACTCTGGAAAAGTGGCGCTCAGAGTCGCACAAGTCAAATATTGGGGCGACATTCTTGACGAAACAATGGAACAAGGCTCCTTCTTGGTCATTCTTTAACGGCCACAGGGGTTGTTTCACGTAAATACTGAAAGACGTATCAGCTGCTCCAATGTTGAATAGAAGGCTGGATTCTGCGGTCGAGAATAGTGCAGAAGAGGGCGAGATCCCATTATCTTGGTCTAGAAGTAAGTGGAAACCAAGGCTCTGGGTTTCTGTAGGCAGCGAAAGAGCTTTTCCATTGTCTGCTGAGCTTTGAGGTTGTCCCTCTGGCCTGTAACATATAAGCTTTGCATTCTATCGCCCCGAGTTTAGTCATCATACCCATTTGCTTTGTTCTTTGTGATTAATGGGGTTTCAGGGTGTTCAGGGTGTCGTGGGGCTTCATATTCTGGACTCTCCGATGTATTAGATAGAGGAGATTTGGATAATGCGAAATGATTCTCATGGCCTTCCCGCGAACACCAAACTTCGATGGTAGGGCTATCTCGGTTTGTGTGATGATCATGAGTAGGGGTTGTATGATGTGCATTGACTATCTCCCGGGTTTCATCAACAAAGGTGAATGAGGATGGTGGTTTAATCCATGGTTGATCAACTGGAAAATAATATCCACGGAGAAGTCTTGATACTGCGCCTCTTTTGATAGTTCTGATGATACTTAGCTTCAGAGGAATTTCTCGGTACTTGGAACGTACCCTCGCATAGAGTGTCGGAATTTTATTTTTTTCGCGCCCGCAATCTTCGTGGAGGTTTTTGGGGAGCATGGATCCACTGGACCTCTTCTGTTGACCATGGTGTGTTTCAGAGTGTATCGAACTAAATGACTTGAACCTCAAGACCTGTTTTGCTCAGAAGGTCTGCTTAGTTGGGTAGTGTGTTTCTCTCTACCAGGGTAAAGTCCCAGCCACCCCGCATTACCATGCCTTCGTTTGAATGATGCTTGGGAGATGAGGGCTCCACGCCAGAATACGAATTTGAAGATGAGCGTCTGTCTTGCATCCGTCGCATAGGAGAGTATTCGGCGATTATTTTCTGGGGAAAGAAACACAGACTCACCAAATGGGGCGCACACAGCCATTTAACAGGTGATCACCTTTTTGGGCGTGACGGGCAATTACCAACAACCCCGCATGAGATCAGATCAAGTGGGGAACTGTTGACAAAAAAGGTAATTATCCCCATTCAGTGAATACTGGATGACTCAACACTAGATCAGCTATCAGACCCAAATGACCAGAACAGCAATTTTCTTCTTAGTATAGGGTCTGTTCCAAGGATTGAACCCACTCCTGCCGCCCAGAGCTCCGCCATGTAATGCGGGATCCAAAGAGACCACCCGCCAACTTAACAGGACGGACCGCTCTTCCGAGCGATTCGATTCAGGGGCAAGAGTCAATTAGTACAAGTGTGAGTGAAGCTATGGCCATGCAGGAAGTAGAGTTTTGACTTAAGCTTAACGCCACCGACTAATGGAAATTCCCGCCAAGAGTAGATGACTGTAAGATGGTTAAAAAACAGCTTCGTGAATGATCTCCTACCCCAGTGGACATAATAACTCGTATGAGATATCTGCGAACCAAATCAAGTACCAAGACGATGAATCGGCCTGGATTAAGGAATGGTGCAGCAACTTGCTTGTAGGATCTAGTAATCTCTTTAGTTATTCAGCCGTACTAAGCTTCCCCTGAGTGGCTTCAAACTAATTTAACGCCACGAGCCAAGCTCACCTGAACTCAATCACTTATAAATAACATCGAAATCCAGGCTGATGTCAGGGCCAGTTTTCATCTTCTTTCTCTTCAGACATCAACCCAGCCATTCCAGAAAACACCCACACAATGCTCGTTGGCAGTGCGGTTCGAGCAGTCACCCTAGTTTCCTTGTTGGGTACTGCTGCAGCAAGAATATGCAACCCACCCTCATACCCCGATTCCGTCTTGGTCACAGAGCCTTCGTCTGCGATAAACCCGACTACCTCGACCATTGAAGTGGTCACCACTACCACATACCAGTCTACCTCCAACACAGACTCGTCTACCACCACATCATCTACCACGACGTCATCTCGGCCAGCACAGTGCATTCCAGACGGCGGCCCATGCGAGCTGACCAACCCAGGAGCTTGTTGTGGACGGGTCTGCTTGGTTGATGGTTATTGCGTTACCGTTGGTAGTATAGTATAAGTCTTTAAGTGGGAATGTGATCGGATATTCTTCCTTCTGAAGATAAGAGTATGATGTACATGTTTCACAATATTCTATCATCTTGAATTTTCATTTGGGGGTTAAAGACCAAGGAAGTTCAAGCCACAACAGCTAAAATTTATCGAATTTCAATCCAATCTTATATCTGAAAACTTATTTACCTCAAGAAGCAGAATACACTCATATTTACAGTGCCCAATTTCCTCCCATTTTCAAAGCCATCCCTTTCCATTTAGATGGTACCGAAGCCAGCGCTGGTCTTGACCGAGGTGACGCTGGAGTAGGCAGAGGCGGAAGCAATGTTCTTGCCAGCAAAGTTGGTGAGGAAGTCAGTGTCAGTACCGCCAAGAGTACCGGAGCTACCAAATCCGTTAAGCTGGCAGCTGCGGCCGAGAGAAGCCTGGCAGGCGGTGTTGGCGGTGGTGCTGGGGCTGCCAAAGAGCTTGCCAGCGTAGCCGGACTCGACGGGGGTGTCGACGTTCTGGAAGATGTTGCCCTCGGCAAGGACCATGGAACCAGAGTCGATCTCGAAGGCGTGGCCGTTGTTGTCATACCAGTAGTTGTTGACAGCGTGGAGAAGGGTGTTACCAGCCAACTTGGGGCTGCGGCCAGAGGTGTGGTAGATGTAGTTGTTCTTGAAGGTAACAAGCTGGAGGGTATAATGTTAGTATTTTGTCCAAGTATTCTATTACAAGCATTGAAACTTACATCGTTGGAACCAGCAAAGTAGACACCCCAGTAGTGGTAGGTATCGCAGTTGGGGGACCACGAGGTGGTACCGTCAATCTTGCTGTTGCTGATGGTGATGCGGTTATCAGCACTGGTTCCGAGCACAATGTGCTGGCGGCCAATCAGCGAGGTGGTAACGTGGTCGATCCAGACCAGGTCGGAGTTGTTGATGGTGATGGCATCACCACCCCAAACAAGGCTGGGGTTCAGGTTGGTAATCTGAATGTTCTGGATGATGACGTTGGTGGCACCGCTAACAATGCGGAGACCCTTGCCCTTGATGATACCCTTGGAGCCTACACCGACGATACTCTTGTTGCTCTTGACCTGGATGCCAAGAATAGCAGCATTATCGTAGGTGACGCTGACCTTGGCGGCAGAGGCCTGGTAGTTGTCACACCAGCTGTTCTGGTTGATGGCCTTCTGGCAGGCGGAACCAGTTCCCCAGGGGGCACATCCGGTGGCAGTGGTGGTACCCTCGGTGCCAGTGAAGTCAAAGGTCTGCTGGAGGATGATGACGCGGGCTGAGTCGTCGCCCAGGTACGAGACCAGCTCGGCCGTGGTGGTGGGGTAGACGGGAGTAGCTGTGCCACCGCCAGTCACACCCTTGGCAAAGCCTTCGGCGGAGCCAGTGACGCCAACGGCAGCAGCCGTGCGAAGGAGAGCCGCGACAAACGAGGTAACCAAGACCGTCTTCATGATGATGGCTGTTTGTTTGCCAGCAAACTGAAGAAGAGAGATAGAAGAATTGGATTGATTGACCAAGGGATTTCCTGGCTTCGGGCCGTTCCTCATGCTCTCTATATAGCTTCCAATCCTCCGGGCCATGCCCCTCCCATCTCAGCCACCAAAACGCCGAACCAGCCCGTCGGTCGATGCCAGCGGGGCTGTCAACCACGGCGCCCCTTGAATCACGGCCGATTCATCTCGGTACCATAGAATGCCCCCTGGACACTTGGCACGGCATTCGCGGCATGGGCAGGCAGAAGGCGCCAAAAAACGGGGGGCCAGCACCATCGAGCCACGGCTGTGAGAATACACCATGCAACTTGTGGCTGAACCGCCGTAGCGCCATCGCGGAATCAGGCTGCTTTCGTCGCGGAGGCCCGCTGCGATTCGTGGGAAAACCGCCGGGTGGAGATTTCGGGTATATCGGGGCGGAGGAGCCACCTTATGGGGATCGAAAATGGTAGGGCCGTTTCACCGTGGCCAGGGTCTAATTCTCATTTCGCGTGGCATCGGAGAATGTCAGATGATAAGCGAGTGAATGGAAAGAAGGGACGAACCAAGAGGAGAGCCCTATTTGTGGTTCTAGACCCAATTGCCAGCCAACCAGCAGCCCTCGAGATTGCGGAGAAACAGCTTCCGTGGACTGCCCTGCGTTGGCGCAGCCGGTTCCGCGCACAGAGTACGCGTACGTGGCTCACTAGTGCAACTGCTCCATTGGACGGATTTTATACTACGATACATGCGCAATCTCGCGTCATGAAGCTTGTATGCGTTGCACACCGAGCATCTCACGAGTTATTGCCTTTGTATGCATCTTCCGACGGACACATTCAGCATGTCCTTCAACATTATCGTGGGGGCAGCTGCCAAAAGGAAACGTAATCATTAAGGTTATCCCCTCTGGAGATGATACCTTCCTGTCTAAACGTAAACATACTCATCACTGTCCGTAAACTCATCTTTGCTGTCATCAGTTTCCTCCTCCTCGGTCTCGGTTTGTAAGTTGACAGGCCCTCGCTTCTCCTGAGCGGCGGTGTGTGTAGTAAGGGGTGTCGTTGGTCGTTTTACAAAAATCTCCATTTCCTCTACCGCCCGTTCTATTTTCCCAACGCATAGCTCTTCAAGTCTTCCATCCAAATCTTTGGTTAGTTCTATAATTCCATTCTGAAGATCACTAGAATCTTGTTGTGCAACAATATCAGCTTGAGTGTCTTCAGCCTTTTTCTGTAGGAAATATTTGTTTTGGATGACCTCTTCAACTATGAGTTTGAGGCTTTTGTGTAGTTTGGAAATTTCTTTGGCCTGTGCCATGTTTTCCAAAATCGTCAACAGGGTTTCGGCATCGGTTAAAAATTTCCACAAAGCCCAGGAGGTAACCGGCAAACGATGAACAGCGGTGTGTCGAATTTGAGCAATCGAGGCAAATAAGCCATTCGGAGGCCTCACCGCCCTTGCCCGAAACTTCTTGTCGTACCCAATAATTTTTGTCCATTGGTTAAGTTCAACCATTTCGGCACAATACCAGCGGCGCGTCAACAAAAGCTCAGGCATGACTTTCTTGCAGTACTCGTAGCAAGCAGTCTCCAAACATTCTTGAAGTTTTGTCATGAGCATATGTTGAATGTGAAAAGGGAAATAGACCGGGGGCACTATGAATTGCCCTCCTTGCTGGACAATATTTTTGACATCTGAAAAGCGTTAGTGTGTAAACTTTACTGGAATCATGATCCCACTTACCGGGTGATTCCGCAAAAGAATTTACTTGTCCGGCCGAATGTGGGACGCCATTTGATTGGCCCCAAGCCGCATCCTTAGCAGTATCCTCGTCACCGATGACTGGAGAATCGGGCGGTGTCATGTATTCAGCTTCTTCCGAAGGAGACTTGCCAGATGGACTGCCTGGCACTGATTGGGATACATGTCCAGTGCCGTATTGTTTCGCCAAAATCTTTATTTTCTTAAATCCTGTTTCGCACATGATGTCAAGACATCTATTAATGAGCTCCACTGGGCGAGGGCTTTTCTTTGACCCCGTTGTGAAAATGCGGTTTGCTGTCTTCCCTTTGAGCATGGGCTTTGTTCCTTGACACACTGCTTTGTCATCAAGACAAGGTACTGCAGCTGAGTCCATGTTAAAAGCACAATAGGAGTAGATGTAAGTGGGCACGGTTGCAGAATATCAGGACGATGCGAGAGGTAATTAAGAGGCTGGCGATGAGTAAACGGATACCGGGTAGTTTGGTAACAACGGTGGAAGAGCAGTTGGTATTGAAGTAACTGACACCGGAGTGGGATGAGAAGCATGACAGGAATCGAAGCCCAAGTTAAGAGGCCGGTAAGGGCTTTTATAATACACATGGAATGGAAGAACGTTCAAGAAGATATTTATCTTGATACTCAACCAGATGTTTATGAAACCTTCTTAATTCCCCGAAATCCTGTCTTTGGGTTTGACTGCTCATCTGTAAGTTACCCGTTCCCCGGCACAACATCCAAACCCGAACCAAGCTTTCTTAAGCGTATTATGCTTAAATCAAGTGTGAAATCCAAGGTTAATTTCACATTGACGGCCGCATTAAGTGTACTCCACCAACGTTGCCTCCACTGGGTTCATTGAGTCCATGGAAGATATGTTGGTTATCCAACCATAAAGATATTGTACCCTGGCTGTGCTAAATCTTCATTGCAGAGTTTTTTGGTTTGTCTAAGCCATAGTGTCACCTTAAGGTTAAAATAATAATAAAGATAAGGTTTACTGACATTTTTCCCAGGAACAAAGATGTTTGAGATAGATGCCAGGCCTTATTTGTGGAGCATGCACAAGCTTTGTGCCGATTTTATGCGGGGTATGCATTAAACTATGCTGCCAAATCTGACCATTGACGTTCAGTCCCAAAGAGGATAGCACACCCAGGCTGGACATCATAAAGAGTTACAGAAACCCGCCCTCTGTGCCTTCACAACGTGCTTTGTGGGGTTAGGATTGAACACTTTCTTTTTTTTTTTAAAAAAA
>NAGG01001402.1:0-31851 GCA_003031705.1 Calonectria naviculata
GTGGGGGGGGGGGGGGGCGAATAACTTGCAGGTAAGCTGTTGGTTGAAGGTGCAGGGCTCTCTGCCCACCCCTAGTCCCGTTCCCACGAGTTGGCGCGTGGTCCCGTCTCTGCCTCTGCCCACGCCCATTTACACCTCATATGCCCGCCTTCTCGCACTCACCTCTCCACCCACCTTCTTCTCCTGTTTATCGCTTTCGTTTCGCCGCTGTCTTCAGAGTATCCCTATACTCGATCCGTTCTTTGAACATACTGTGACAAACATCCTTGCGCTTGCGCAAAACACAGCCCACAAGCTACCACAGTCTCTACCACACCTAGGAATACCTTCACTTTTCAGTTATTCAAGATGCTTTTCCGCACCGCTGCCGCCATTGCCCTCCTGGCTACTGGCGCTGTCGCCAACCGCGCCCCTTACATGCCCGTCGCTGGCCTGAGCCTCGCCCGCCGAAGCACCAACGGTTACCAGCCTGAGCAGTCCGTCTGCAAGGACGGTAAGACCTGCGCCGAAGCCTGCGGTTCTCAATACCAGGCTTGCGCTTCCAACGACAAGGACGATCACTGCTACAACCCTAGCATTGGCCAGACCTGCTGTGCCGACGGCACTGGAAGTGAGTTTCCATTAACCACCTCGATATGAGCGAGCGCTTCATACAATTTCTTTATTTTCACCAAAAGACGGTAAACTAACCACTTGAAACAGACTCTTGTGACAAGGGCTACTACTGCACTCACGACACCAAGGCCAACACCATGTGCTGCCCTGACAACATGAGCCTCTCTGAGTGTGCTGCGGCTTACAAGGTTACTGGTTCTCTTGCCACCAACGCCCTTCTCACAACCTCTGCCAAGCCCACCACCTCTTCTACCACCTCCACCACTGCTTTCACCTCTACCACGCCCACCACCACCTCTGTCAAGTCCACCTACAAGGCCCCCGAGACCACCTCCACCACTGAGGCTGAGACCACCTCAACTCCCGTGTACACTCACGAGAGCGTCAAGACCGAGGCCCTGAACACCACCACTCCCTGCTCAACCACCGCCGTTTACACCACTCCCGTCGGTGGCTCCAACGGCACCTACGCCGTCCCCACCTCCGCTGGTTCCAGTTCTGGCTCCGGTTCTGGCTCCGGCTCCGGCTCCGGCTCCGGCTCGTCTACCACCGCCAGCGCTCCCGCCTCCACTGGTGCCGCCACCGCCACCAGCATGAGTGCCCTGCTCCTGGCTGCCGCCGGTCTCCTTGCGCTCTTCTAAGTCGAGAGGACCCGCCCCTTCTGTCTAGCAAAATGTGTCTCGGCACTTTTGGCCAATAAGGACAGAGGACATGCTCAGCGTCACCACGAGTTAACGAGTTTCACGATGAAAGAGAGAGAGAGCACGACGGGGAGGCCCTTGCGAGAGAGTCTGAAGGTGAAGGAGAGCCGAGAAAAACCCTTCGCCGGAAGTAAAGAAAAAAGAAAACACCCAAAAAATATTAGCTGTGCAATGTTGAGCTACTCATGTGCCCTTCTTACGACGTATATTTTTGACTTTTGCGAGACACAAGCTACAGAGATTCCCTTTCGATTTTTGCGATATCCCCCCTTTATCCTTTTACTTCAACCGGAGTTGATCGGCTTGGTGTTATTTGGCGGGAAAACGAAGGAGCGATGCCGAGAAGACGACGAATACGCTGGAATCGCTCCCATTTCGATTTTTGATGGGATAATTTTTATGCGTTGTTTTGGCCTCAACTTTTATCCGGTGCTGGCTTGGCCGGCAACGTCTATTTTCTACCCTTATTCTTAGTTTCTATTCAACGTGGCACGGCAGTTTAACGCTCGCCTGCCGCGTCCTCCACCCACCCCTTATACCCAATAATTGCCCTGGTAGACAATTTTACTCAACATTGCACACACAACAGAGCTGTTTTTACCTGTTTGTTACATCTACTCCTCAAGTCCCTCCCGATATACATGTGATGTGACGTGTAAAATATGAACCGCGCAGGGAACATCAGTGGGGTACAATAACGGTCGGCTAGCAAGGTCTCCCGTAGGGCTGCCCGTCATCAAGCCATCAGCATGGAATGACGGGACACGGACGCAAACCCTGCGACGGCCCGTACCCACAAGTGACAGCCAGCCGAGTGTCAGCCACCAACAAAGGGATCGCCCAAGTTTCCCGAGGCAAAATCATGGCCGACAGCGCCATAATTCTGGGGTTTCTACGATTGGCGGTCCAATCTGATTCATCCTGGGCTACAAGTTGTCTGCCATTGACAGAAAGCGGATTGATATGCGACTATTTAGAACATCTCTGGCTTTGCCATTGGCGGACATACAAGGGTTGCGATGCAAATGGTCCTATGATGCACATGACCCTGCATGGGAACTCCATCAGATCTCTGCACCGGGATATTCGTCCCTATCAAGAAATCGGTACATGCATAGAAGCGGGAATCTTGCAGGAGTTAATGACCTGGATATAGTGAACCACTGCGAGACGCCCGATGGCGAGCACGTCGCTTGCCCTACCTCATTCGTACGTTAGTAGCAGAGGGGGGCGCTCTGGCGTTAAAATAAATAAATAATTAAGTATTTGGCAACTTTGCTTTAGGCTTCAGGAGTTAGTCTGGATAACACAGAGCACGGGAGAAAATAAATGAGACAGGCCGGATGCGGTTAAAAGGGTATGATGTATTTCTCCCACAGGCAACGCGGGGTCCGTAAAGATATAGCAACAATGGTATAAAACTCCTTCCTGCTTCTCATGGGCTAGAATATACTCGATGCTCGCATTTAGTTGTCACCAACAGTCTCGGGGACCTTGTTCTCGTCATAACCACGAGACGCCTTAAGCTTCTCAACCAACTGAATGTATTGTTGCTGAGCCTGCTCGGGGGTTGTGCCACTCTCAACAAGCTCCTTCCAGGCCTTCCACTTGTATTTGCCCTGCACGATTCGGTTTTTGTTTTTAGAGGCGATCTCAGTTGCCTTGTTCTTAGGAGTCTTTGCGTACCTTCAAGTCGAATGTGCCAGGAACTGGGGCCTTGCTAAAGTCTTCCGCATGGGCAACCTTGAAGAGAGCTGCGAGAGGAAATTAGCAGGCAGCAGAGGTGTAGGAGGAGAGGAGACCACTCACCGTAAAGTTCGAGGAGCTCCTCGTTTGAAGGCTTGGAGGTCAACTTCTTGGAGTCGAGGGCCGCCTTCTCGAAATCTTCTTTGAGACCCATTGTGAGAGATTGTGAAGGTTGTGGGTTGGTATTGGGTTGGAGGTGGATCGGACGGACGCCAGTGGCAGAGAGGAAGAGAAGAGAAGAATAAATAAGCCGAGCTGGGTTGGGATGGAGCAGAACCGGGGCGGCGGATTATTGTTGAGGGAGGAGAACCAGAGCTTTGATTAGTGGGGTCCAGCTTGAGAAAGTGGAAGTCACAAGTGGTTCAGTAGTGAGGGGCCCTTAGGAAAGCGCAGGTGGCGGGCATTGAGGGGGAGGGGTAATAGGTCATGGGAGTATGTGACGTCGTCGGCCATCATTGGCTCAGCGCAAGACGGGGTGGGTTCGGTGCCATTTGCGACTTTGCACAGTCAGAGCGGATTTCTTGCCTAGCCTTGCTCCTGTCTTGACTTGCATGCGAGTAGCGCTTAGAGATGTGTTTGGGCGAAGGAGGCGCATGCTTTCACGTGTCATTTCCCCCTTTGTGCCGTCACAATGCGCGGCTGAGCGTGCGTCAGGCTGACGTCCGGTTGCGGTGGTGTCATGAGGGAGCAACGTGCCTGATGCGCTGGAGACATCGTTGGTGGTTAACTTTATTTGCCGACCGGTGTCGATACAAAGAGCTAAGAAAACCAACGTGTCCAAGGCCTAAAGAGATGGGACCACTTTCCACAGATCCATCGCCATAGCCAAGTAAAACAGCAAGATTTCCTAGGCCCTGCATTCCCAGCGACAGAGAGACCTTGTCATCAAAACATGCCACCGCCACCCTCCGCCACCGGTGTCGCTGTCGCTGGGGACCACACTTGGCCGTAGCCCACATTGCTTAACTCCACGCTCGCCCAACGCACCACAGTGCAGCCTACTTTTGGGCTTCAAATACTATCAGTTCTGAAAATTCCCTGCCCGGACTTATCGGGCTTGCTTGTCTTTACATTTCTGGCGTGACGGAAACAAGCGCAAAACATTAACAAAAAAACGGGCAGCTCCATGGGGAAAACAGTTGTCGTGTTGGGCGGCTCGCTAGGCGGTCTGGCTGTCACCCATCGCCTGCTAAAGTATACCCAACCTGAACAGGAAGATTTGAAGGTTGTTCTCGTGTCAAAGGTAACCAGAATCAACTTGAGCATCTGGCTCAACAATATCTACACAGAAACACAAATGTCTCACATCATATATAGAATAGTCACTTTTACTGGAACCTCGCCTCTGTCAGAGCTATCATACCTAACCTGGTCAAGGATGATCAAATCCTCGCACCGATCCGACCCGGGTTGAACCAGTACCCACCGGGAAGTGTAGAGTTCATCGTTGGCACTGCTACAGCCGTCGATGCCTCATCTCAAACCGTTCAAGTAGACACGGGCGCTGATGGCATGTGTGTGCTCACATATGACCATCTCGTCCTTGCTACAGGCGCTAACCCTGCGGACGCGGACTTCCCATGGAAGGCATCTGGTTCACACGAAGAGTTGGTGACCAGCATCCACCGGACAGCGGAACAAGTCGGTGCCGCCAAACACATCGTCATTGCTGGCTCGGGAGCAACTGGTGTTGAAGTCGCTGGCGAAATTCGCTCAGCTTTCCCATCCACCAAAGTCGTACTGGTTTCGTCAACTCCTAGCCTCGTTGGCGGAGATTCAATAGCAGGGGCCGTAGAGGCCGAGCTAAACCGCCTGAAGGTTGATATCCGAAAGGGGGTTCGCGCCGATGAAGCCACTCCCCTGCCAGATGGCAAAACCCGAGTTGCCTTGTCAAACGGCGAGGAGTTGACAACAGATTTATACCTCCCAACGACTGGACTGGTGCCAAACACCGACTTCTTACCAAATGAATGGCTAAACGAACACCGCTATGTTAGCGTTGATGATGAGATGCGCGTAAGTGGTGCAGAAAACGTGTGGGCGGTTGGCGACGTTGTGTCAAAGCCGAAGGCCAGTTTCATGGTCACAGAAGCTCAAGTAGGTCTGCCTTCTTCACCATAATCTATAGGAGTCTAACCATAGTTCTAGGCCGCTGGAGTCGCTAAGAATATCGGTTTTGTTCTCAAATCCGAAGCCCCAGAGCCCGTCGCAGGCCCCAAGGTCGATGTCTTTCTTTGCTCAGCAGGGCCATCGCGTGGAGCTGGTCGGATTGGCTTCGTACCTGTCCCATCGCTAGCAGTTTGGGCTGTCAAGAGTCGCACTCTGGGAATGGAACGGACGTCAAAGTATGTTGATGGAAGCATGTGGTGATACCCTTTATGATTATGACAACACTCTTAAATAGACTTGAACTTGGCATCTCATCGGAAACCAAGGGGTCTAACAACAATTGGGGGATAGCAAACAACTCAATCCTACATTTGAAAATAAGATATATTATAACATCTCTGTTTATCGATAAACATCGGTTGTCTTTTTTATTCTTTTTACGGCAGATGGGAGAGAATTTGCGAATTGTGCCATATATTTCCACATGCGCCTGGCCCTATCCACAGCCTAAGTCTACTAATATTGTGGACTTGACAACACCATGAACTCAGGGGGATGGTCCAATAATTTTGCCCATGGCCGCAGTGGTGTCAACAAATGCAGAGATTGTATTGGCCGGCACAGCATAACCTTCATCATCACTGAATCGATAAGAGAATAAGTATGCCATTGGTCTGTTCCCCCTAATTGGCCAACCTTCCTCCTCCTGATCCAAATGGAAGCTCATGGTGTGCAAGTATATGCCATTAAAAAGCGCCGTGTTATTCCTACAATAAATGCAACAAAATCCACACCACCGCTCCAAATGCGAACGCTTCGTCTATCCTCGCTTCTCGTCCTCGATATCCCTCCGAATTTGTTCCAAGGCCTGCTGTCGTGACTGCAGGTGTGCCTCTAGACCGTCTACTTGCTCCTGAACCGTCTGTAGATCTTCTTGCACGCTCTTTAGGCTTCCACCAGCTGCGCTCTTCCCTTTTCCCTCCTCCAGGTCTCTCAATTCCCTTCGCTTGTAGTCGAGCAGCTGATCCAACTCTTTCTTCACAAGCGCAGGCTTGGAATCGCGCTTGCCTCCTTTCCGCCTTTCCGCAATTTCCTCCACCTTCTTAATCTTCTCTTCAAGATCTGCAAGCTTACGCTTCAACCTAACCTCTTCCCAATCTTCTGTCTTCTCGGTGGAAAAGTCGGTGCCAGCAGTTTTGAAGTTGCTGCGGCCCAATCGAGTGAGGTATTGGTCTCCAAACTTGGCCTTGCGACCGGTGGCCGTGTTCTCATCGGCCTTGGTCGCCCAGCGCGAGTTAGCGCCCGTTCGTTGATTGTCAAGCTGATAGTCGATTTGGTTACGCTCGAAGCTTGAGCGCAGAGAGGCCGGTACTGTGCGGGGAATTCGGAATCCTTCGTGGCGGTAGTTGAGGATGTGGAGGAAGGCGAGGCAGGCATCCTTGTTAATCGTTGATCCGGCGGATGGGTTGATGAGATTCCAGGCAGATCGGATATCCGTATCGGGGACGTCTAGCGACTCGTAGAGGCTGTCGAGGGCGTTGACTATTAACCATTAGCATCACTACAAATTACGGACTGCAGACTTGGGCACGAACAGGAAACCTCGCCCCGCATGTCCCGGTTCTCCTGATAAATCTGCTCATATTTGGATTTATCCTCGGGACTCATGTACCACTCGAATCCATCCTTTAGCCCAGGGGTATCGTCTTCATCCTCAACCTGTTCGAATTGAACCTGCTTTCCTGTGATCGCTCGGGTTGCTTGTACAAGATGGGCTTTGGACTCGGGCACCAGCCAATCGGGTAATGACGTAGGCACATCGGCATATTCCTATTTCTCGGTGAGCCGTTGTGCGACAATCATATGTAACCTATTGTCTCATTCATACCCCGTTGAGGATGTCGAAAATCACTCGCATCGCGACACAGAACTCTTCAAAGTCAAGGTTGCCGTCATTGTCCACGTCCGCCAGGTCCCACACTCTCTCGAGTTGGTCATCGCGCAAGCCACTGTTTTTGAGGACCGGGGCTGCTTGTTCGCCGGTCAGGAACTTACCGCCGCCTGTCCGGGCAGAGAAGATGTTCCAGTAGGTCTCGATTTCTTGCGCCTCGATCTTGGGAGCCATGATTGCGGAAGGGCGGACTCGCCGCAATGCCAACGTCGTCGGAAAGGGTGGGTTTTGCGGGATCTGGTAATTCCCGGGAGTCGCGGTCGCTAATTAGAAGCTATCGCGAGCTTGGATATCCCTGGGAACTGCTGAATACTGCGAAATGGAGGAAAATGTCGGAGGTGATGAGGCGTGGTTGTCCGTCCGTGACGAAGCTCCCCAGCCTCACCGGAGCGGGTTCCCCTGACAGATGGGTGGACAGCTCCACGCACCCCGCTTGTGGAATATCTGATTTAGCGCATAAACTCGTATCTGCTCACCACCATGATCTCTCAGATTCGAACGTCAGCTCACTCCATTATTCCTATCATTTTCCCTCCGCCAATAATTTGTACCAGCTGAAATTTCGCTCAATTCAATTCTCTCCGATTTACTCTGTGGTCATGCTTTAAACCATCCGGTCACTTCCCTAGTGAATTTATTCCGGCGTATTCTGAGCTTCCGCCACACCCGGGGCAGTCTTGAGTGACTGAAAAAGCCTATAATCTCGACAAGGCGCACACAGGCAGGATTTTGCCAGTTCCATCACAATCTAATCTCCATAACAGTAGGACATCACAGACACAATGTGGATTTGTTATTGAGACAACTTTTGCGAGCGCAAAAGAAGGCGCAACGTCAGACAGTAACAAGCAACTGTGATGACGGATTAGGTTCGCAGCATGACAGTTGTGTGTATTCTTCGTCGGCCGGGTGATAATCGGGCCGGGAAATGCATCAATACTGCCATCTGTCCTAATATATCTATCATGTTTTCAAAAAGGCTATGGACAGTCGGAAGCAGTCGGTAACCGACTTCATTGCTGCGACATGTACTTTGTCGACCTAGGGAACATGGCGCATTTATAACTCCACCAACGAGACATTGTTTTTACCGGCGATTTTTTTTTTCTTCGCGGGAGACATATTCGGCGCATTTGATGCCATAGACGGCTAAACTCTCCGCTCTTTACCTAGATGGCAGGTGTCATGATGGCAGAGCCAAGGTTGGAGCTATTCCCAGGAGAGTCTCACCGAAGCGGCTGACTAACACTGGGATTCTGTGTTGAGCCCCACCGCCCAATAGGGGAAGACTACCCCAAGGGACTCAAAGGAAGAGACCCCAGTGGACAGATTCAGTGGAGCGCGGGAGTTGGCAGCGATGGAGGGGCAGCCTAGCCGCCACTTGTAGAGGGGCAGCAAGGGACCTTAAATTGTGCCCTCAACGACCGTTCTCTCCCTCGAATTCCGACCCTAACCAGCTGCTGTATTGCATCGCAACCCTTCCATACAGCCCAGTTTCTTCCCAACGAATATCCGGCATCACATCCGATCCCTCAAAATGTCTACCACTACCACCACTACTACGGCCCAGCCCATCACGGCTGAGGCTATGCTTCGTCTCTTCCCCGACATTGACACGAGCTCTGAGCCCCTTGATGGTCATGACGAGGAGCAGATCCGTCTCATGGATGAAGTCTGCATTGTTCTCGACGAGAACGACAAGCCAATCGGCACGGCCAGCAAAAAGATCTGTTCGTGCTGCCCCCAACCAACCAACCAACAACTTGTCGAGAGTAAAAGTTCATCGCTGATACATGTCTTGCCTAGGCCACCTAATGACCAACATTGACAAGGGACTCCTTCACCGCGCATTCTCTGTCTTCCTTTTCAACGACAAGAACGAGCTTCTTCTTCAGCAGCGAGCTACCGAGAAGATCACCTTCCCGGACATGTGGACCAACACTTGCTGCTCTCACCCACTTCACATCCCCACCGAAACCGGCTCGACCCTTGCTGAATCCATTGACGGTGTCAAGCGTGCCGCCCAGCGCAAGCTCGAGCACGAGCTTGGAATCAAGAAGGAGCAGGTCCCCTTTGAGGATTTCAAGTTCCTCACCAGAATCCACTACAAGGCCCCCAGCGACGGGAAATGGGGCGAGCACGAGAGTAAGGATCTTGCACAACCAAGCATTTAGTTCTGCAAAGCAGTCTCGGCTAACGCGTGTGTCTAGTTGACTATATCCTATTCATCAAGGCCAATGTCGACCTCGACATCAACAAGAACGAGGTCCAGGCTACCCAGTATGTCAGCGCTGACAAGCTGAAGGAGTTGTTCGAAGATCCCACCCTCAAGTTCACACCCTGGTTCAAGCTTATCTGCAACTCGATGCTCTTTGAATGGTGGCAAAGCCTTGACTCTGGTCTGGAGAAGTACATGCACGAGGAGGACATCCGACGAATGTAGGCCACAGCTGGCGATATGGAAAGGGGAAAGAAAGACTGAAATAGTGGCGACGGCGGAAATGATGATCTCACCAACATGGGAAACGAAAAGAAAAATAATTGATGCATTGGTTGTTATTAGCGGTTGATCTACATAGATATCCACTTCGTGACCCTTTCAAGTCGAGTCTTGGCAGAGGGCCGCTTCATTACTTTGACGTCCACCTGTCCGCAAGCTTGAGACCCCCCAACCCACGCACTGTATGTCATCGAGATGACACGCCGAGACGTTCCGGGAGAGGATCGGCCGAGCCTCACGAAAGCACTCCATATCATAATTTAAAAGTGGGCGACGGGGCTCCCGTCCCGAATGCCCCCACACGGACGGCCTGTCGAGTGCTGGCTTGCTGGAAGATGCTGTAGCGCATTATGGGCCCTCGGGCCGCGCAACTATGTCCGTCTCTATCAGCGGCGTCCCCTTGGCGCCGTCACCTGAAGGCCTGCATATGCTGGACGCTGGAATTATTCACAACAACCTCTGGCGCGTCTTCCTGATAGGGTGCGGGCTGGCCGAGCAATGCTGAGCCCAACGCAGCGGCATAAGTACCCATGCTTGCTGTCTCGCCCGGGACTCCCACGATCCCCCGCCCGCCTCACCAACCCACATGTAATGACGGGCCGTCGTGCTGGCATTCATACGGTTCTTGGCCACGCCGAGCGAGCCCCCGGGAAGCACCCAGATCGGCTGGGGTTTCCTAGGGGCCGTCCCCCAGGGCCCAGGGCACCGGCTACAGCGCTCACGACAAGGTTCGCCTGACTTGGGCGGCGCCGCTCAGCGCAGAACCCCCCCCCCAACAGGTCATGCGTGTCCCCCGGCCTTGCATCGCCAAACCACATCCGACGGGCTGTCATCCCCCAACCGCCTGCTGCAAGCTAACTGTAGTCCGTGCCGTCCGCCAGACCAACCAATGGGTGCCGGACATCACGTCCCAGACATGCCGTATCTATGCGCGCGGGTGCACATGTCGATTGCGGATAGCTTGAGGCGCCCTCCTTTGTGCCTCCGGGCCTGCCTACTTAAACCCCTTAGCCCGTATGACTGCCGCCCGCCTCCTCCTTCTCCCTCCCTTCTTGCTATATCTCGACACAACAGTCGCTGGCTTCACTTACAGGACCCTCGGTCAGGAAATCTTCCCAAAGCAAACCCTTTCAGCGGGGATAGCTTGAGAGAATAGCCAACTCGGTGTCTTGCTACTGTTTGCCACTGTGCCTGATTGCTCTGCCCACACTGACTTGTTGCTCCCTCCACGCTCACACTTATACTACCACCACTACTACTACTATTACCACTACTACTGCTGCTGCCACCACCACTACTTACTGCACACTACACCGCACTCCCATATCATCTTGCCATCCCTTGTCGCTTGTCTCCTTCCCGTGCAGAAACCTACTTCTCACAACCGTCCAATCTCGCAAATTGTGAACCCTTTTTACCCGCAAAGGCCCTCATTCCATTTGTGTCTGCGGCCTTAAGACAAAGGATATACTATACCCTCCTCCCGCTCCTCAGCACCTAAAACCACCTGCGCCTTTCGTGAGCCTGGCCCGCTCCAACACCACATTGATGTCGGTTGAACTGCGCGCCAGCCTTAACTGTTTGCGTCATCCTTCGAGGTTTACGCCCGTCTCCAGAACTCAGCTCTCGCGGGTTCATACGGGCGATAGTATCCAAAATATACAATGTAAGTCTAGACCTTGAGTTGCGACCCATCTTGCTTAACACGTGCCTCGCCTTTGCATGGGTGTATAGATAATTACAACGTCGAGTAAATCATTCTCGCCCAGCATGGAGAAGATTAAGAATAATAACTCGACGCCTACCAAGTGGTGCCGTCCCTCGCTCGTGCCACCCGCCTGGGAGAACGCCGTCCGCGTCGTCACCATTGACGAGTGTGCTGAGGCCGGACGGTCGTTGGCACACTCCTTTGCTACCGATGCGATGAGCCGCTATGTGCTTGACGGAGAGGACATGGCCGGGTACACCGATGAACAAAGATGGAAACTTCACGTCGACATTATGATTTACATGGTTGCCGCTCACGTCTACAAGGGCGTCGTCACAACCATCGGTCCCGACTTCGACGCCGTCGCTCTCTGGTGCGTACATGCTCAACCGGGGTCACCCCCTTCCTTGTTGACTGTCATGAATATGGGCTAAAGTCTCTTTCATAACCAACAGGCTCCCTCCTGGCAAGCAGATGGAAGACTGGTTCACCGTCCTCCGAAGTGGCATGTGGCGGCTGTGGTACCAACTCTCAGCCGAGGGCCGCAGGCGCTTCTTTGACGAGATGAACTCGGTCCTAAACCGTGCCAAGGAGAAGGTCATGGGTGAACGAGATAGTCAGTGTTACTATCTCGTCTACCTCGGCACGAAACCTAACGCACGTGGCAAGGGCTATGCAGGCCGGCTCATTCGCGATATGATCGCTAAGGTCTGTCATGCTGTGTTACATATCCTCGTCGAGCATCACTAACCTCGTGTCAGGCCGACGCCGAAAATCGCCCGGTATATCTGGAGTCCAGCGATGCACGCAACAACCCGTACTATGCCAAGTTTGGCTTTGAGGTCAAAGGGGAGGTCGTCTTCGACCGCGCTCTTGAGCCAATCCGCATGTACAGCATGGTTCGCGAGCCCCAGGCTATGAAGCAAAGCTGCACCTCTGTTGCTACTCTGATCCCTGCCATTGGGGGAAGAGTGAAGGTCTAAGTGCAAGGAATTGGGTTGGGGATTGAATATTGAAGATTGTGCCTCAACGCCAGATTGAACGTCGGGCAGGTTGGAAGGTCTCACAATTTGGAATATTGGACTCACTTGTTACTCAGATTGAATGTTTTGAATCGTGGAGTGTGAGTCAAACCTGTCAAGTTTGAACACCCACGCTCCAGTCTTTACCGCTGCAATATCTATTCACGCTGCACTTTGACAGCAAACCAACTAGCTTCAGTCGTTCATTAGCAAGAAAACAAACAAAATAGTCATTCCCTCATTAGCTGGACCGCCT
Source organism: Calonectria naviculata (assembly GCA_003031705.1). NCBI lineage: Eukaryota > Fungi > Ascomycota > Sordariomycetes > Hypocreales > Nectriaceae > Calonectria > Calonectria naviculata. The sequence continues at coordinate 12,609 of NAGG01001402.1, forward strand.
ATATCCTTGAACACCGTTTTAACCAGCTTGTCATATGCGCAATTGACACGTCCCCTAGGTATGCCCATTCCAAATCTTTCGTTTTCCAGCGAAACTACCTAGTACTCTAAAATCGCCCAAGTCTCGTCGTCCACCGTTGTGTAAATCAGACCCATACCCAACAGCTCGTCGGCGCCACTGACAACATCCCTTACAGACATGCCCGTCGAGTTCGAAATGACGTTGAGGTGAATACCCTCGTTGCCACCTTGTGTCTCGGTCATGAAAGTGAACATCTTCTTGGCCTGGGCAGAGCAGCCAGCCAGCTTGCTGGTTGCTTGGCCAGCATTGGCACCACTGTGGTCATTGAAGTTGCCGCCGTCGACGTACATGCTATTTTCATCGCCGTTGGCAGCATTCTGACCGCCCAGGGGTCCACGGGAGAAGTAGAGGTGGACGTAGGTAGCCTCAAGCATGTGGTAGTTGGTTTCATTGGGGTCGGTAACGGGACGGATTACATGAGCACCAACGTGGCGCTTGTTGGAAAAGGACTTGAGGCGACCCCAGATGCGGACGTGGGAATCAACCTCGAATCCATGCTCAGCCTCCTCGGCCTTGTCGACGTCGATCCACTTCTTGACTTCCATCTGGCCGGTGCCATCGTCGACCTTGAGAGTGATGTTTGTGGGTTGAGAAGTCACACTGCGTATCTGTCCAACAAATGTGATCTGTGTGACAGGGGATCCATCGATGCGGAAATCGGCGCCTGCGTAGGCCTCCTCGGCATCGAGGATCTGCTTGATGGTGACTGGGCGGAGAGATTCGTCCTGGTAGGCCTAAGAGATTGCAAATGGCCGTTAGCTACTAATCAAGTTGCGGCCAGCGTGTGAACTGAGAATCATAGCATTCCACGTACCTTACCGCCGCCACCACCTTGGCTCCCTTGCTGTGAACCACCTGCAAAGAAACCGCCAGAGTCGTCACCGCCCTGGGCGCCGTAGCTTGGTTTTGTGTATCCTCCGTATGCAGCTGTTCAAGTTAGCATCATAGTATACGCAGGAAAGGGCTAGGGGTCATCAAGACATACACATTGTGCTTGGTGTAGGAATTTTCTGGGTTGGACGTGGAAGCGTAAGTCACAGTCAATGAAGACGCGTTAAGTCGCGACTCGGTTTAATGGACAACCGCTGCCCCACGATTCGCGCCCAGCACTGTGGGGGCAATGGTTAGTCAGCATAGTTGGGTGAGTACCTGAAAACGCGCTACGTAATTGAGCACGTGCCTCTCCAAAGGGTAGCTCCCGTCCAGGACCCTCTAGAAAGTCAACGAATTGCTATCATCAAATCTCGGAAGTAAAAGATTGCAAATAGCTCAGTGCATTGTATCACTTGCCTGCAGAGAGGTTGGCTGGCCTGATTTTGCCACAACGTTACCAACAACACAGGACTTCCCCGATGATTCGATCCGTCAAGCATGATGACGGCCCACAAAGCCCCGTCATGCGCGTATCCAACGGTGTATCAAGGCTTGCATCCTTGAAGGGCTGCTTGAGTCGAATGACATGGATTTACGAGACATAGAATTTGCAGATCGCGAATTATAGAACATGGTGGTATCGGGGAGAATCCTTGGCGGTTTGTTCCCGAGCTAGAATGCCGAACTTGCCCCTGGTGCCATCTCTGCGTCGTCAGTTTTGCCTCCGAACAGCTAGGTCCATTCTCGCCGCTCCGTCGAACAACGAACCAAGGTCATGTGCAATCACTTAACGAGTTAGCTGCAATGCATGTGTGCGTATCAGTGAGGTGTTTATCCACAGACGGACTGCATCAAACCTCCATACGTAGCAGCGCCTGCGCATTAGCCTCGGTAGCGGAGTGGAACGATGTATCTCGGCAGCTTAGTCCGTGGCGCACCCCGGCTTCGGCGACCGTTCCCCGTGTTTCTCCAGCTTTCCCGCGTCCAACCATCAACGATGTTCTAGCATCTGACATCAACTTCGTCCACCCTATTCTGCTGTGCCCCATCGCCCGCTTTCTGCATCTGTATTTATACTTTCTTCATCTCGCGATCACGCCTTTTCTTGTCGCTCCAGGTTCCTTTCCTTCCCGTTCTGCTCTCCATTGTCGTTCAATCACACAAGCACCGATTTCGTCATGGGAAAGCCTCAAACCGCGACGCTTCCCCTAATACCTCTTGCCCGAGGCACCATCCTCCTACCCGGCCTAGTTCAGCGCATTTCAGTCAACTCCAGCCGACCCGATATTCCCGCCCTACTTGCTCACGTCTACGAGCGAGCCGCGACCAAAGGCCCCGATGGCCGCATCGACAGTGTCCCCATTGCCTGCGTTCCCGTCTCGTCACCACTCGTCGGCCCCAATGGCCAGCTACTTATCGGCGATGCCGAAGACATCGACAGCTCCCAGATTGAAGATGTAAACCCTGGGTCTGCCAAAAAGACCGATTTATACAATTTTGGCGTAGCCGCCAAGATTATCGGCATCGATGGAAGGGGCACGGGTGAATTCGCCTTACGCGTCGAGGGCACCACTCGCATTCGAATTGATGACATAGTTCGGGAGCGCCCATTCTTCGAGGGCAAGGTCACATATTTCAAGGATGACAGTATGTCAAATCCAACTCAATACAATAGACATTCTCCCGGCGTAGCTAACTGTTCCTAGCTTCCAACCCTCCAGACAAGCAACTCCAGGATCTCTTTGCGCTGTTAAAGACTCGATCGCGAGAGCTCGTTACAATCCTGCGCATTTCTTCCCTCCTTCCTCGAACCAAGGGCGGACCCGTCCTTTCTCCCTTATTAACCAAGCGATTGGATATGCTCATCATGAGAAGAGAAATTCATGAGGCAGGATTATTGGCCGATTTCATGGCCAACCTAGTGGAGACATCGCACGAAGAAAAACTTGAGGTCCTCGCTGCTCTGGATATCAAGGTGCGATTGACCAAGGTAATTGAGCTTCTCGAACGCCAGGTCGGAGGCATCAAAAATAACTTCAAGATTACTACCTTCACAACCATGCCCATTCAAATCCTAGATCGATTGAACGAAAACCAGAATCGAAAAGGGAATTCGCTACCCCAAATACCAGGCATGGCGTTTGTTCCTCCCTCTGGACAATTCCCTCAGGGTAACGACCAGGGCGACGATCAAGAAGCCAACGAACTCGATGAGCTCAAGCGTAAGCTACAGAACGCCAAGTTGCCTCAGGAAGCTGCCAAGACGGTGGACAGGGAGATGCGCCGTTTACAGAAGATGATGCCGATGAACCAGGAGTACCAAGTCACCAGAAACTGGCTTGAAACTCTGGCAGAAATTCCCTGGTCAACGCTCACAGATGACCGTCTTGGCCCGGAGACGTTGCACAAAGCTAGGAAGCAACTTGACGATGACCACTACGGCCTCGAAAGCGTCAAGAAGAGGCTCATCGAGTATTTGGCTGTTCTGAGACTTAAACAGTCCATCAACGACGATGTTGATGCGAAGATCAAGCAAGCGGAAAAAGAAGTTGGCAAACCCGAGGACAGCAGGGAGGACGACGCATCTGAGGCCACAGAGGAATCGGCCAAACCAGAAGTTGCCAAGCTCCAGATCCTCAAGTCTCAGCGACAGGTGGACAAGTCGCCAATTATGCTCCTGGCGGGTCCCCCTGGTGTGGGGAAGACCAGTCTAGCAAGGTCAGTTGCCACAGCTCTGGGACGCAAGTTCCACCGAATCTCTCTGGGAGGTGTCAGAGACGAGGCGGAAATTCGTGGGCACCGGAGAACCTACGTTGCAGCCATGCCTGGACTCATTGTCCAAGGTCTCAGGAAAGTTGGCGTTGCCAACCCGGTCATCTTGCTCGATGAGATTGACAAGATTGGACATGCAAGTGTGCATGGTGATCCTTCTGCAGCCATGCTTGAAGTTCTAGATCCTGAGCAGAATCACAACTTCCAGGATCATTACGTTGGGATGCCTGTTGACCTCTCCAAGATTCTTTTCATTGCCACAGCCAACAGCCTGGACACGATCCCCGGTCCTCTCCTGGACCGAATGGAGACAATTTATATTCCCGGCTACACGACTCTCGAGAAGCGTCACATCGCCATGCAACATCTCATTCCCAAGCAGATCCGCGTCAACGGACTGGCAGAAGATCAGGTTTCGTTCAACCAAGAAGTTGTGTCCAAAATCATCGATGCTTACACCCGTGAATCTGGAGTTCGTAACCTCGAACGTGAGATTGGCTCCGTCTGCCGTGCCAAAGCGGTTGAGTTTGCCGAAGCAAAGGACGGCGGCCATTTGAACGACTATCAACCAACCCTCACAGTGGATGACATCGAAAACATTCTTGGCATTGAAAAATACGAGGAGGAGATCGCCGAAAAGACGAGCCGCCCCGGTATTGTGACTGGGCTCGTCGCATATAGCTCAGGAGGCAACGGCAGCATTCTGTTCATCGAGGTAGCAGACATGCCTGGCAACGGGCGAGTACAGCTGACCGGAAAGCTCGGTGACGTGCTCAAGGAGAGTGTCGAGGTTGCCCTAACCTGGGTCAAGGCCCATGCCTTTGAACTCGGACTGACACCAGAGCCAACCACGGACATCATGAAGGAGCGCAGCATCCACGTACACTGCCCTTCGGGTGCCATTCCTAAAGATGGCCCCAGCAGCGGTATTGGCCAAGCCATTGCCCTAATTTCCCTCTTCTCCGGCAAACCAGTGCCGCCTACTATGGCCATGACGGTAAGTCTCTAAAAATCGCTCTGCAAATATTTGATGTGCTAACAATACCTGTGTCACAGGGCGAGATTTCTCTCCGGGGTAGAGTTACAGCCGTCGGAGGTATCAAGGAGAAGCTCATTGGCGCCCTCCGAGCCGGCGTCAAGACTGTCCTACTCCCCGCCCAGAATCGCAAGGACGTTAAGGATCTCCCACAAGAGGTCAAGGATGGACTCGAGATCTTACATGTCAGGTAAGCATACATCTACCAACCCGTGCACTTTCGTCACCGACGGTCCCCTGTGGCACCAGCCCCCCCGCCACCCGCTGCTATGCCCCGAGGTTGGAAACTCGTGTAACTAACACATGTCTTGAACAGCCATATCTGGGAGGCCCTTCGCCTCGTTTGGCCAGACTCACATTGGGCCGAAGACAACAACTTCCGAGGCGTTGAGTCTCGGCTGTGATGGAAGCCTGCAAAGGTCCATGCTCTCATAACATTGGTCACTTTACAATGTTCTAGCTGTTGATATTTCCGTGTCTTGTTAAGCGGCCGACCCCGTTCCGCAGCATTGAAACGAAACGTCTCGTGATGGCGCAACAAACCCCGATTCCGGGAGAAGTTGGCAGTTATACTCAACATGGCCTAATTGAGCCCGTTTTGCGACGCATCTAGCCGTGAACGCAACTTTCAGTCCTACAAGGGGCCTTCCCGTGATCCCACGTTGTCCTTCCATGGGTGCCAGGATGCCTCATTAGACACGAGACACACATATACATACATACATACATACATACATACACACATGCACACACACACACGCACACACACACACACGCACACGCACACGCACACGCACACACACACGCACACACATGCACACATACACATGCACACTCATTTCTGTGCGACCTGCAGCATCGAGGCCGCAGGCGTGGCGTTCCGGGTGGAATATTGTCAAGGAAAACACCGACTCATTTACCTCCTGCGTGACAAGAGCAAAGCTCACACATGAGGGTGACGCCACCTGCTGCAAGTAACAGGGGAGGCCTCGCCTCACACCAAGCCGCCTCAGTTTGCATTGGCCGGGAGGCGTATGAGATGTGTCTTGTCTCTGTGTGAGAATTGGACAAGGAATGCTCGTTCCACATGCACTCCGAATCTTCGACGAGAGCGCGTGGTGTTCGACGGTCTGCTACGTGCACAGGGGAACATACGAGTGCACACACCAAAGACTCGGCTCGTGGGTAACAAGGTCATAGCACGAGTTAGCGAGGGGCAAATGTGTGTGTGTGTGTGTGTTTTTCCAAAGGGGGGTGTTGGACGGGGAAGGTTTTTTTTTTTTTTTTTAGGTATATTTTATTTATGTGGCGTTCTTTGTGTTTATTTTCCCCCTTGTTCGACATGACAAGTCTGCCTGGCCCCCCTTAGCGGAGAGGCAACGACAGCATGTCCCGATCTAATGCCTGGCTAGCTAGCTTGAGCGCCTGCAAATCAATGAGTAGTAACAAATAGCCCCGAAGTGCTCGCAATCTCAATGACAAACTATGGGTCACCTGTCACATTTCTCCAAGATTAAAGACGTCTGCAGGCGTCTCTCTCCCGCTGATATTATCCTAATGCAGCCAAGACCGGACGTACTAGTCAGGCGTCTGACAGCAATTGGCATCTCTGGTCGGCATTTCTCACCACGTATGACCCTAGATCGAGCTGTCACGACGCCATCAGCCCATTGCACCCCTGACTGTCAAAGTGTCAAGCAGCCTCGACTAGAGATCGGCGGTAAATATTAATCACAGCGATGGGGCCCGTCCGCTCTTGGATCCCGTCGATGACAACCGCCACTTGACGCCGGCCCGGATCGGCGGCTCAATAGTCTGGTCTTCCGTCCCCCTCCGCGAACGCCTTGCTAACATCATTCGGCGGAGCTAGGCGAGTGGGAGAGGGTAAAAAGGGACAAAGCGGAGAAAATAAAAAAGACGGATCCCTCTCCGGGCGGCAAGACAAGGTGGCAGGTTGGCGTTATTTGCTTTTTCTCCCACTTCCACCTGTCATTGTCACTACGGGGAAGGCCTCGGCTGGGGCAGCACCAAGCTAGCCAACGTAGCTCAGCCCTTTCTCCCCTGTCGAGCTGGGAAAATAGGGCAATACTCGGTGCTACTTGATTAGCATCGCTGCTCAGATGTCAAAGCCAAACTGGAGTCTTCGACAGGAGCCGAATCGCGTCGTCGGGGAAGCCATCCGACAAGCGCCTTCTCGACCCTCTCCCGCAGACAATTGTGAGACATGCCTGGGGGCGGAAGTCGGAGGCTAAAACCAATGGGCGGGGGGGTCTCACCTTCAACGAATATTCATGATCTGGCCCTGTCTGTGTGTTCTTCCGGGCTGTTTCTCAGAGTCAAGCCGAGCACAAGGGGAGGTTAGCAAAATGTGGCTTTAATATGGCCGAGGTGCAATATTAACCAACTCAAGAGGGTGTGTTTTTTGGGGGGTTAGGCGCTCGGTTGGTTGGTTGGTTAGTTAAAGGGCCACTGGCCAAGAAAAAAGAGACTGCAGAGGCAGCTACTGCACGCGCGGGCATCTACCGCTCTTCCAGTATGGGGATCGACGGCGCGAGTGAGGCATGTTTGAGATATCTCGTGGGTTTTAGAGACCTAGTGGCGCCGTGTGTGTAGGGTAGTCTGCGGTGGTTGACTGAGACCATGTGCTCAGATTCGATATACTAAGGTTGGCTGGAGACACGGCGTTGCTTCCGATGCTAGTAGCGCGAGTAGCGCGAAAGCGGTCTTGTCAGTTGAGACATTTGAGTAGCCTGCAGGACAACTCCCACATTGTGCCGATCCCACGCTGTCTTACGATGGGACATTCACGATCCATAGTGAGTCGGTTGCTGCCCGCCCCAACCACCACACAGAAACCAACACCACTAGTTAGCACTGCCGCCGGCACGTACAGATTTGTGATGGCCAATTACAAAGGATTGTCGTCGACACTGCCGAACGCAGCGAGTCAAGCTTTGGCAAGGGTTGTCTTCAGGACGATCCGTTGGCAAGTGCTCTCTTCTGTGCCAGGTTGATTCGGATAGAAGGCAAAAAGGCAAGCTTTAACCTCGGGGTTCTGATACTTACCGCCATAACCGTAATCCGAGCAACGCAACAGATGTAAGCGGGCTGGACCTCTAGACCAAAGTCTGAATCCAAACCTAATGCCGACAACACTGCGGGACTCGATACGCAGCTGGCTGTGCGCACGGGGATTCGACAATACCTGCTCGTAATTCGGACCTTGTCTATATCACTGCTCACACCAGTAACCATGTCGATCGGCCTGATGCTGCAACCCTCCTTTCCGATGACAACCCATCCATCTAATCGGTCACAGGCTCGTTTTCTTTTTCTTTCTTTTCTTTTCCTTTCTTATTTTCTAATTCTTGCACCCCTTGTCTTCTGTGGGATTGATCTCGTACGGCTGAACAAGGTCAAATCCGTGACCCCGGGAGAGGACAAATCATGCAGGATACCGCCCATGTTGGTGCCCAGTTGCATCTGCAAGCATCAAGGCGCGTCCCAAAACTCCGGGCCCTTGATCGTCTTTCGAGGCTTGTGTAGCACATGTCTCGGGAGATGCATCTGCCGTTTCTAACTCTGCGTCACCACAATAGGGCGGTATTGCTAGGTATGGCGGGGGAAAGAGGACACCACGCTAAGAGGGGGGAGGGCTTCCAATGCACGTCTCAGTAAAGACATCTGCCCGACTAGGTCCTGATCATGATAGATAGATACTTGGTAGCATCGTAAGGGCCAAACCCCTGCCGGGAAATAATCGAGACGTCTGCAACGAAATGAGAGTGATCATCCTCCAGGGCACGACGGGAAAAAAATCTCCGTCTGGCCAATTAGCGCATTGACAGGGGGAGCTTGGATGTGCTTGGGGAGGGTGGAGGGGCGTGGGAAGGATCCCCATGATGCACTGGGGAGGTTGGGTGTGATCGCGCGTAGGAATAGGCATCGCATTGAGGTCTGCGACAGGGAGCCCGACACTACCGAACTAAGAGGAGATGAACCTTCTCCATGATGCCGGCAGCGAGCTGCAGCTTCACGCTGATGACGAGCTGCCCTACCCTTGTAGGCCCACGACAGGACCAGGGCACGCAGGGCCCTCAAAGAGACAGCTTGTCTAGGCTGGGATATTTCCTCCGTCTTCCACCGTTCTCTTGCAGGTCAGATATCGAGGCCGGCGGTGGTGATAATAGCTGCATGAGCAGGCCCTGTTTCGTTAGGTGGCATATTGAGGTCCGGCGCCTAGTGACGTATCGGGTTGATGAGACCGCTGAGGTGGAACCTTGGTCGTGAAGAGTGGTTGATCCTCCAAAACCCGTCGCTAAAACACCATCGAAAGCATTCTCATATCATGTCATGTGTCCATGGGTCCCATGTCGCGGAAATTTAGCTTGTTGGTTTCCCGATAGCGTTCCCCAATCGGGACAGTAGGCGGCCTCAGCCGTTGCAATGATAACTATCGTGCCGGCCGATCGTGTGTAGCTACATGCGACGAGTTGTTGCTGGAAATGGGATGCCGATACCAGAGTCGCCTGTTCCCAACAGAAGCGCACAAGAGGCACAGCTTGTTGTAGGCTGGCGTAACATCGACGTTTCCAATCCAAAAGGATGGTAAGTTTGATTAGGTGAAATGACACACCGTCCATGATCGAATGGGTGTTCGTTCCTTGTCTTGCAGGGACTCTACCCTAGAGCATGAGCCTGTCGGCGAGAAAAGTCAAAATTCCTCAGACCCGCCCATCTCCAAATAGCAGAGCTTCCTGTCAAATCTGGAGAGCAGGCATTGAACTGACATGGTCCAGGCCACCGCGTCTCCCTAGCTGGACCATGTCGTTTCGCTTTCGTGTTACCTTTGCCGTATCGGGTAATTGGCTGTACGGAAGGGGATCCAACGATGAACGATTAATGACAGTTCAGTTTTCCGTATGGCCTGGTTCATCCCGAGTGCTTCAAGGGCCCCGACCAAGACACACGACATGCCGTCCTTGGCAGGACCCTCGTACGATGGCCACAGCGTTTTCTCGATGCGTCGCCGTCGGAAATAGAATACCATCCAAGCGGAAAAACTATGCTCTGCGTTGAGGTAAATTACACCCCACGCCGCAACTGAGTTCCCCATCTATTACCCTCTGTCGGGACCCCGGCCGCCAGTTCTCGGTTGCTGACAGAACGGTAGGCCGGGCTGCAGCCAGGGCAAATCACAGCGAAGATCCTCTACATCGGGCGTTCTAGAGGCTTGGACAGTCTTGGGGGTCCCGTTGGCGACGGATGTCAGGTTGCATGTGGAGAGACGGCGAGGGGTCCCACTGCCATGTGCTATGCGTCCGTGTGTCGCGGCCATAGCAGCGACAGGATTTGGAGGATGTAAACAGGGAGAAACCTTGTCCCCCTCGTTGATGAGCGTGTTGGGCTGCAGTGCAAGAGTTTGGGGGCATAGGCAGGTCACATCTGGCAACCGCGGCACTGAAGTCAAGTTTGTGTCCTTCGCGGGGTGTGCAACAAGCCATGGATTCAGCTTGGCTGTGCCGTACGTCGATGTCATATCCGTCTCCGAGTGTTGAAATTGAGCGCGCTGGCATGGTTCAGGGACAGTTCAAGGCGCTGGCTCCGGTACAGATCCTCCCCCCAGATAAACCGCGACGGCGCGCGAGCTAGGCCGTGGCGTCGCTGGCTGTCTGCAAGTAAGGGATGACGCCCTGGCTTGGTGCTAAATATCCCCGGCGGAGAAGGCCCTGGGGCTAGTGGTCCAGGGGACGGAAAATGCCGTCTTTGGGGGGCGTGATCGGCGGTTGAGCATTGTCTGCAGAACCAATGACGGCCGGACTAATAAGGGAAGAACTGACATTAGATGCCGCGATTGCGCAGCTGAGGTAAGACCAGGCGAGGCAGCTAGATGCGAACCACCGACCAGAGACGAGATTCGTACACAAGCAAGACCAGCCCGGCTAAGCGATGGCTGCTGAAGAGTTCGGTTGGGGCAGGTACATTGAACGTTAACCGCAGCCACTGGCCTTTGCGTCACCGTCCGTTCCTATTGCTCCGATGGGAGGAGGGCACCGAGGGGACTAGCACGGCTAGCCGACCTCGAACCCGCTGTTGGCAGTGCCGATCATCAGGTGTCATTGGCGTCGCCAGGGTGCAAGCTTTGGGCGCCGGTTGGTTGGGAACAACGCCTGCGGAGATATTCGGTGATTTTTCCCTCATTTTCACCGAGTTGGCGGCAGACTAGGTACTGGTTGCGGGATTCCATGGAGGCTGGCATATCTGAAGCCTCGTCCTGGTGTTGGGGGCCGGGTCGGATTGGATGACACGCTTCTCGCCTCTGCTCGGCTGTCGCTGTTGGGTTGTGACATGGGACGTTGAACCTTGAACTTTTGGAGGGGGATTTTTGAAGACCCGCTCGCATTTTGACCTTGGCTCGTATTGTAATCATACCCTGCCGATAGAACAGTCTCCGCGCCCTCTCAGTCGAAGCGTGCTCTTCTATTACCCTTGCTTGGCCAGGTCGCCCACGCAGGGGGGGCACCTTCGCACGATGTGAGGAGACCAACGTCAAAGAGCTGGCTCGTGGAGGGGCACGACAGGGCAGGGAAGCCCATCATTGTCGGTCCCTCGGACCCGAAATGAACGGATAAAAACCTTCGCCCATGATGGCGCCTTCTGAGAAGCTTCCAAAGACCCATAATTCGTTAATTGCTTTGCTGCCTTTTTTTGTCTTTGCCGGCCGTGGCACCGGGCGTCCGTGTGGATAGAGAAGACACCTCGCGTAGGTGTTCAATGCCCGTGCCTCTGCCCGTGCTCTTGATTTCGTGCCCATGCGTAACTACGGCCCTGTCTCTGACTTTCGTACCGAGTATAGCTCCATCAAAGTTTTGATGAGTTGAGAGGAGCGAGCCAGCATGCGCCAGAGTGCCGGGCCACCGCCTGCTCAGAGCAGATGAAATGCCCCAGGCCTGGCTGGGCCATCACAGGCCAGGCGTCCCTGGAGCCTCACGCCGCTGTGCAACTATTTCCGTCCGTAATTCGCCTCTGCCACCCATCTCGAGCCCGGCCATGTTGCACATCGACCAAGTGAAGACGTGCACTCGCTATCGCTTTCCATTGAACCTGGTCAAATCCAACACTCAACTTGTCGCTTTGACTCGTCCGCTAATCGTTCTCGGACATTATCAAATGAAACTCACCATCTATACGAGTCTCCAGGATAACATACCCCCAGGTTGTTGTTTGGTTGTTTATCCTTGTGAGTTGCATTGCATGTTTATTTTAATCACCTAGACTAGGGGATATGATCTGGAAAAGCTCTCTCCCGAGCTAAGGTTGGAACTGTGACTATGATGGGAACATGATGACTCGAGATGTCTTAGGGGCGGCGCCACATCCGCCTGCGTGTCCGACGACACGCGGACAGTGAAACACGAGTACCTTTGGCTCTGTCATTCAAAACTCATGCATGTTACATTGTATCAGAACTTTTGACGAGATTATTCGCGAGTCAGCCAATTTGATTCAGGGCCAGGAATATTCAGTCCACTCAATATGCCGGTCGCACCGTGAGTCAGTCTCCGATTGATTTCTTGTCTCGTCTCAATCACGCGGGCGAAGCCGGCGACTCGTTGTAGAGCGCATCGGGACCCTCGAAACACGCGATGCAAATGCGAGTCGAAAACGGCCGCATGGGCAAGTCCAGAGCTTGATTTCGGTGTCGCGTTCGGGAGGACAGAGACAGCCACGCACTAGTTAGCCAGGTTGGTTTTTGGTGCTGATATCCACTGAACCGTCCAATTGGACCTGTGGCGCTCGCCACCTTGCTCGGTCTACAGAGGGCTCAGCCCGCAAGGTCGAGGGCTGCGCGTACGACTTGGGGTGTTCGCCTGGCCTCGTGGCTTTCCGTTGTCATTAATCATGATTTGGTATACAGCTCTGTCTGCCATGTGCGAGATGGCCTTGTTGGGCGCCTCTAGTGTCGCTCATGAGTCGGCAACAAGGACCTGTAGCAGAACCGGCCAATGGAATCTTACACGGCCCATGTATCCTGCAAGGGCTCTCTAGTCTATGGATCTGCATAGTATATCTGAAACGGTCCAATTCAACCCTCGCCCAAAGTGATCAGTTCTCAAAACGAGACTGACTCAATGTATGCGCGCACACGCATGAGTTTACACATCCCGAGATACTACCTGGAGCAGCGATGGCACTAGGCCGGTTTAGCAAACCGCCACGGCCATGTGCCACGATGGGGATATCGTTAATTAAAGTTGGATGACATTGCACACGCACATGCCAGAGCCAGGCCCTGGCTGAACAATGGGGGTGTGAAGCGCGGACAGGTCGACAAGGGGGACTCACTCGAGCAACCACCGCAGAGGACGAGCGCTGGAGACAGCGGGAGTAGGCGCTGTGGAGAGAACGGCCTCGAGCGCATTCGTCCTCATGGTTGGGGAATCATTTCCGTCCTCGACGCTGCGTGCGCGTGTCTCAGGTGACGAAGGTTGACAGGCGGGAGAGGGGCCGGAGGCTTGATCTACATGCAGTCCCGTGGCGTGCTCTGGCTGCCCTTGGTTCAACGGCTCTGCGTGCTAATGGCAATTTTTTTTTTTTTGGTTCTTTGGGGCCAAAAGAACCACAGAAGCAAGAAACGGCGTCGGGGCGCATCCAGACCTGCCCGTCAGTGGAAGCTCAGACTGGTGCCAAGCCCAGTGGCTTGTTGCTAACATGGGGGTGCGCGCGAGCGTGCGTGCGTGTGTGTGCGCGAGCTCAGACTTTCGTCGGGTTTTCAGAGCGCAGCCGAGAAGCCCGGCCAGATCTCGAGACGCAGGTGGTCTCTCTCAGAGACAGGAACATGCATGGCATGGGGCTGCATTGTGAGATGAGATGAGTAAGGGACACGCGGAACCTAGGTCGTCAGTGCACGGCGTCCTTCAAAACTCTCACGGTGATACGATTCGGTAATTTGGGGTAATTGATAACTGGAGTCAGCGTGGGGTGGAAGAGTCCGGCTACGATGAAATCTATGTTGGATCGGCTATTTGCCCATGAAGGGATCACGCCAGGCGTCACGCCAAGACCACGCGGGAGCAGCGACTCCGATTGCTAGTGTCCGGTATGTCTCATCTCGCGTGGTCTCACGACTCTTCTTGTTTTGCTTCTTTTTCTCAGATGCCGCCGCAGTGACATTACTGAGCGGCAGTCATCTACGGGGACGGCTCTGGATGTGAACGCCGCAGCATGTCAAGAAAAAGTCGCGGAATTTTGATCCCCATAACATCCACAATTAACCGACGCCAATGGTCGCGTGCAGAAGCATACTTTGTTGTGGGATGAGGTAGTATCAGGAACAAGGAAGAGTCCCACCGGGAAGCGCTGGACCAACATGTACCCCGAAATACCGACATACCAAGGTCAGGGCCTGCCGCACTCGAGGTCCCTTGGGCGTCTCCAGCCATGGGATGCGCAGGAGCGGAGGCCTGTCATCTAATGCTAGCCCATCCCCTCATTTACGTTGCTCCTCGTCATTCTGACAACGGGCGCCCGTGGTTGGGTGTAGCATGGGTGGGAGATGGCTTGTCAATAAGGTTCTCAGAGCAATCCGAACGTAACGAGCAGCTGGAGCATGGGACACATGGTGAACTACACACCGGTTCGGAATATTTCGCTAGCGGACCGGGGCCTCGGCGGTTGCCCAATGGTTGCAACTCGGTGCCAATAGATATAGCTCTTGCCAACGAATGTCCGTCACGGGTAAATTTTCCTTGGTTCGGGCCATGTGGACTCGGTCATTATGGGGGAGGACCGGCACCGAGGAGGACGTCGCGAACACAAGGAAGCGGTAAAACTAAGGGGAAATGAAGACAGCCCCGGCCGGGGCCAAGACTAAGACCAAGACATTGGCCCCTCAAAATCAACATGAGCATGGCATGCGGTACGGGTATGCTAGATTGGCATTCAATCGGAGGGGGGATCAGATGCTAAAAAGCACAAGGGCTCCGAATCTCTGACGCCGGAGTCGATATCGAGCCATTGAGATTACAGAAGGGAGGCGGCATGCCATCGACCCCGGGAAGGACGATCATTAACGGGGTCAAGGCACGACGATGCGCAAGTGGCCGTTTCATCGTCCTGGACTTGCAAGGCTGGGGGGCGCTTGCCTGGTGGGGAATGGTTAAGCGGCCGACTGGACCACCAGGGCACTCGGGGAGGCGAGGATGGGGGCAAAAAAAAAAAAAACCAAAAAAAAGAAAAGAAAAGAAAAAGAAGCGACGTTGGATTCTGGCTGTCAAGGCAGAGCCGAGTCGGAGAAAAATTTCGACAACGGAGAATTTGAGTAGCCTGGTCATGGTTTCTGAAAGAGATGAGGATCGAATTTGCTTTGACGTATGTGTAATTCACGTAATGTAAAATACCCCGGAGCCTTCGAGACTTTTCCTCATCGGAGATGGAGGCAACGGCTGGGGAGGGGGCTGAGTTTTCATGGGCCAGGCTTTCGCTGCTAGGCTGGCTACGGTGACCACTGCAACGCTACACAGTGAGAGAAGGGCAGAGATGATGCCCACAGCGCTCAAAGAACCAGGGCAAACCAAACCATGCGAGACTCGAGGATCACCCTAGCAGACCGTAGTATTGGGTAGCCCAATGGCACGCATCCCCGGTCGCCCAGGTGTGTAGCCCGTTGGTGAGAGGGGCGTGGAAACATGGGCCAAGCCGATGAAGATGAGATTGGGGGTAGAGTTCTTGGAACCCATGTGTTGAGGTCTCGTCCCGGGATGGCACTGTTGCATCAGCCATGCGATCTAGGCTGTTCTTCCCAGGCTTGCTTATGCCACTCGATCCGGAAGCTTGGGTGAGATGGCGGCATGGCAGTTGAGCCTCGACATGCGTGCAGTTGCTGCAGCGGCCATGGGACGGGAACAGCACTCCACCTCGCTCGAGACGCACATGGCCACCCGCACAACAGTCTCAGAATCAGACCATTTACGCATGGAGAGTTTTCTTCCAGAACAGGTAGTGGGAGCCATGGGTTCCCCATGAACCAATCCCGCCGCAGTTCCAAGTCGAGGTCTAGGGGAGGCTGACGTGAAATGGTTCAGACGAAGTTCGCACACCTTAGTAGTTAGCTGCACATGGGTTCGTGCGTTTTCATCCGATCCAGTGGCAGGAAGAGAGATACGGCGTTGGTCTGAGCTAATAAGGCCTTTTTTTTTTCTTTGCCCAGCCCAACAGCATACCAAGCTCCAGGCTCGCCCGGGTCGGTGAACGGTAAACATGAGTAGTCCGTGTAAACAGGGAAAAGGTTGGAAAGGATTCCATGTCTTCCCTTCCAAGCTTATTAACGGACCCTTCGGATAACGGGACAGGAACCAACAACGCCGCACCCAGAGAAAATAGCAACGCCTTGAATTCCTTCTTGACTGGCGCTCCGCCATTGTGGCATTTCCCATTTCTCTTTGTCGCATCATCAACACGATGGCCCGCCGGCACTGTCTCTTGCTAAAACCTAAGCGAGCGCCAGCAATTGAGCGGCGAGCAGTGACAGCCGCCCGGCCGGGACACGGCCCACAGTCCTCAGCGCCCTGGGGGGCGCTAGGGTGACGCCCAGCCGGGATAGCTAACCACCCCAAGCAGCCCGAGCCTGCTAAGGCCAGCCAAAGCCGTGCACTACCCTCGGCGCCGTCAGCATCCGCGGGTAATTTTTCGCAAGACGAACGAGGTTGAGTTTAGGGCAGATGCTTAACTGCTTTACCGAGGCCCTCCAGGCGCGAGGCCGCGCTCACGTCGTTGTGTCAAACTAGACGCTGGTCCCGAGTCGGGGATCGAGGTCTCGGAATGGGAGTTTGCATTCTCGCGGAGCGGCCACGGATGCCCTCACGTCCGGACAGACACGAGCGGTTGCTGCCCCCGCCAGACCCGCTTAAGATGACCATCCGGGATGATGGGTCCTCCCAAGCTCACTCCGTGCAGAAGGCGTAGCCATTTTCCTCTCCCTTGCCCTAGTTTTCCTTTTTCCCTCCCATCCTTCGCTCTTGAGGCTGTTTGGGGGTGGGTTCCTGAGCCCTGGGACTCGGGGCCTTGGACTTGTCGCCTCTTGCCGCCAACGCCGGCCAAGGATGGTCCGGGCCTCTCTTGGGCTGTAACCTTGAACTCCACGCAAGGAACTGCCCGCCCCAGGAGTTGGGAGCCGATGCCGCGTGCCTCCAAGCTGATCTCTCTCGAAAGAACCGCTTGTCAGCTGGGCAAGGTTGGGCGAGATAGTCCTAGACAAGAGAGTCGGGATGACGAATCATGTAGTATCACTTTGGCCGCTTTGATTAGCCCTTGTCCTGGCACCAGATCTTGCGGCATCGTACATTAGTTTCTCAGATTGCACAGGCTGGCTGTATAACCCATCTGCAAAGCAGAATGCATCCAACGTCTTCATTAAGAAACCCCAGGACAATGCATTCAGCCCGGACTAATGTCTGGCTTCGGGATGAGATAATGATGACGACGGGACGGACGGCACCCGTTCGACCCGGCTACCAGCAAAAAGAGCCGATGGCAAGCCCCCCCCCCTTCTAGTCGGAACCCAAGCACCTGGGTCCCTAGCGGAAGACAGCGTCAACAGACTTAGAAGTCGGGCTTGGGAGGCTGAGACGACAAGACGACGGGCTACATTGCAGGAACCCCCAGATAGTCTATATGGCGGGACGAAAGCGCAGCTAGGCTTGGAGGGAAATAGCGAAGGGTTCGGGATGGCCCTGTCTAGGGCCTTCAAGACCTCTGGTGCCTCCACCCATCAGCATCGACAGCATCATCGACAGCGAGACGTGGCCCACCCAGCGACTCATTCGTCCCGACGCTGCTGCCAGTCGCCCACCACGCCGGCAGGCTTTCGACGACTGTGGCCAACTTCCGGGGTATCAGCGCAAGTTAAGGAGCACGGCGGCGTTGGACATTGCCGGCCGGAGCACCAACCAGAGGCCAACTGCCAGGACACCCAGTAGCCCAGCGTCCACCACCAAGGGCGCCAGCCAACGAGCCTAAGCCCAACAACGAGGTACCTGCCGTAGAGGCGGACTAAGGCATGTATGTCGCCAAGGACGGGAAGGTCAGTTGCGAGCCCTGTCGCCTGCCAGGTTCCTAGCAGCCCTTTTTTCTTTTGTTTTTCTTTTTTTGGGTTTTGCCTCTGGTGCTTGACTTGACTCGACCAGAGACTCCATATGGCTGTCTCATCCCCCTATCCTTCATTCCCACCCCAATCAATGGCTCGTGGCCCGAGACGAAGCCTCTTGATGTCGATGGACATCGACCTTCGCGCCGCACAATCAACCCTCAACAGCCGCCTGTCTCTTGCATCATACGCCTTTGGATATCCCGGACCCTGGCCCTGGATCAGACGCGCCCCGGGCACCAGGGCCTCAAGATGACGGGGCTCGTCCCCGCTCGCTCATCCCATGATTTCTCTCTCTTGTAGGAAATACGTCTAGTTAGTTGTATTACAGTGCCATGTGCCCCCCGTCCCGTCTCTGCTCCCAAACAATGGTCAACTCGTAGTCAACCAGCGGCCGACGCAGGGCATGCAGCAACAACATGGGCTCCGGCTGCAGAAGGGAGACGTAGACCCCACAATGGCTTGCTCAAGAGCCCGCTCCCTAACCTAACGCCAAAAACCGCTATCCCTTCACGCCCTCGCCCAGTTCCCTCCGCCAGTGCCAGCGCTAGCACCCACGCTTCACCCTTCGGCGCCCTGGCTCTCGACACAGGCGCAGAGTGCTAACGACACACACACAAATGCACACACACAGACACGCACGCCCTGGGCCTTCGGACACACACCCTCGCAGTCGCTCGTCTCCCAGTCCATTTTGATAATCAGGCTTCGGCCTCAGGAGACGTCGTTCGCTGCGAGATGACCCGGGTCCATGCCATGGGCAAGTGGTAGTAGTCGTATGCACAGTGATTCGCATTGCAGCAGCGTGAACCAACACCAAGACCAAGACCAATACAAGTGACGACCAACAACCCGGTCAGCTCGAGTAATTTGGAACCCCTCGGAGCCGCTTCGCTTCTCGCTTCATGTCGTCGTCCCTCCCCCCCCAGGGAACCCTTAGCTGCTGGCTGCTCTACGTCTCTCACCCGCCGATCCATGGTTGTCCTGGCTGTGATGGCAGCCATACGCCAGACAGCCCTATCATCCTGACTTGTCTTGGTCCAATCTAGAACATAGTGGCCACCGCTTCTCTGAGCTGAACGCTTTGATTATGCTGAGCCTAGAGCCCCGAAGCCCAGTTCCATGCCACGCGCTCCATGCTGCGAGACCTGTCTATTGTCAATCACGAACTCAGTCCACCACTCTCTTGGGTTGGCACCTGGCCCATGCTTCGGCTTTAGCCTGCGCATTGTCTGGCTCTGCCTCCATCTTCCATCTCCCATCCAGGCCATCCTCGACATTTTCTCGTGTCTCTCTGATCCCACACCCCCCTGCAAATCCCCCACTCCCTCCCATTC
>NAGG01001406.1:0-17847 GCA_003031705.1 Calonectria naviculata
GGGATGAACTCGGGAGTCGAATGGCGCCATTGTTCGTGTTCCTGCGATAATTTCAAGCGGGCCTAAATCGCTAGGCTGCCACATCTTGGCGGGAGCTACCCTGGAGCTACCCCGTATTGCAGCTCGATCAGTGGAGTGCGAACTGAGGATGAAACCCAATTCAACCGAACATCACGATCATGAACCATGCCGATAGGTCAGAGTTTACAGGGGTGTCAATTGACGGGGTTCAACGGTGATGAACAAATGATGTGGGAACCGGTCTTTTTGTGTTTGGGTACTTGGCGCCATCGAATGACCGTGGCCAATTAGTGGCTGCCTTGGGGTGGGATAAAAAAGGTTGCGGCACGGGGATTGGGGTTGACATGGGCATGGGAAATCAGTGGCCCATGGGACCGCCTTGGGTCGCCGAAACACCATGGCTCCGGACTGGGGGTGGTTTACTACATGCCCAGAATAGAATGAGCGGGAAATAGCCATGACCACACAAATAAACGTCGTATTGATTTAGAAATGGCGGCTGGGCTGGGGGTCTAGTGCCAACCGGATTACGTATCCCCTGTGACACGAGAAATACGGGTGCCTTGGTGGTTTCGCAGGCCGAGACATCAACGGGGGGTCTCTCGGCAGGCTGCCCGATAAACGGCCACCCCATTGGCTTGGCGAGATGGGCGTCGACACCGTGCTTCGGTAGGGCTGAGGGGAACATGGGAATCCCCCACCCTCTTGCGAGCATCGAGGGTGCCAGAGATTTGCGGTGACGCGCGGATGCATGCATCATGGAGGGTTGGGCGGCCGGGTGTGGTTGGGTGCATACGTATCCTTCAACCGCACATCGACTCGTGTCCGTGGATTTCTAGCACTTCTGTCCCGCGCTTGACCTTCTATTGGCAACTATCTACTTCTTTGACGTGCCATCTTAATTTGAGGTGTTTAAACATGTATTTCGATTTCGGTCTGATGAGGATGTTGGGACTGTAAATCTGGCCAGGATATGTGAGCATGGAAATGTGATGGGCATAATCAATTGTCTCTAGTTATGATTCGTATCGATGACCCTACCATGTTCCTTTGGCTGTTGAAATACGGCACAGACCCAAGTTTACGACAATAACCCATGTCATTGTTTATTTATGGTTATTTTATCATTTGTTATACCCCCTCGGATCGCTTCGGTTAGACGGGTGCATCAGTTTTGATCAGGACTGCATGCATTCCACTGGCAGATGACGATTGGGACACGACGCGGCATACGACGACATGGCCGTTGTTGATGCCCGCCAAGACCAAAAAACCAAAAAAGTCTCATGCAGGACTACAGGACTAGACAAAACCAATCAATATCGGGCGCGTGTGATTTACTCGAGAATGGAACGCACTGCTGCAGGTTTCAGGAGCGGTGTTGGTTGCTGCGAGGCGCGCAAACGCGAGTCGTCATGCTTTGACCAAGCAACTTGACTTTCTAGGACCATGGTTGGATGGGAGTGGCCATCTAGGACGGTGTGATTGGCTTGTAGAAATTTGTTAGGAATCTGGCTGGTGGGAGATCCCCCAATGGCGACCCAAAAGGGAACCGAGGGATAGATTGAGTCAACGCCGACGCACTTGCACTTGGCTGCTTTGTGTGCCCCTGGTCCACCAGCCCTACGTGTGGATCGGGCGGAGCAAGGGAGGGACCATTGGCTTCAAGAGGTTGAATGCATGCAAATATGAGCCCACCGAAGAGGGGGATGGGAGACGGGGATGTATGGGGGGGAGGGTCATGGACATGTTCGCCCAAAGCAGCTCGGTAGCCCGGCGAGAACTGGTAGAGTTTGGCAGCGACAAGGC
Organism: Calonectria naviculata; assembly: GCA_003031705.1. Taxonomy (NCBI): domain Eukaryota; kingdom Fungi; phylum Ascomycota; class Sordariomycetes; order Hypocreales; family Nectriaceae; genus Calonectria; species Calonectria naviculata. Next base: position 1,831 of record NAGG01001406.1, read on the forward strand.
GTGGACGGGCTAAAAATCGCCCTGCGTTGGAGTTGGGGTACACATGGCCAGTAGGACGAGCTGCCGACTCGGCAAGATTAGAAAAACCGAGTGGGTGGGCAGATGATCGGAGGACACGCAACGCGCGACGACGTTTTGCGCAGGAGGGTTGAAGGGGGTCAAGGTTGCGTCAGTGCCGTTCCTATCAACTGGCATGTCAGGACTTTAGTTGATGGTGGTTTTCGTCTGGCTTGTTTGGCATCTGTCCGTCCAGATTCGGCGGCGAACCCCACGACGTCATGGTGGCCAGTCACATTTGGGATGGGGCCGCTGAACTGAGCCATGGTACGAAGCGAAAGCTAATGAAAAGAGCTTGCACGGATAAGCTCCGAGTTTGCAGGCCGTGTCCAGATTGCTGTCCGGGTCTGGGCCCAACCCCTGGTTCCGTGACAGATGCCTCAGCCACCGAACCTGAAGCTGTTAACGATACAGAATAAGACAAGACTCGCGTGGTGCTGCAATGCCCGCCAAACGCATTGCATGAGGTGAGAGACAAGGGGAGCGGGTGGGTTGGGCGGCGCTGCACTGCACTGCGCATCGCGTGCACTGCCAGAAAACAGGGCTGAGGTGGAGGGGTGGGATGCATCGGCACGGGATGGCTTTGCATCAAAATGGATGCGATGGATGCGAGTGCGAAGGAGGTGCGTGGGAAGTGCGCAAAAACGGGCTGGATGGGACGGCAAAGAGACGACAAAATGAGAGCGAATGGACCGGCCCATTCCGGCAAAGCGGACACCATCCCCGGAGAAAAGAAGCCATTCTTCTGCCCAGAAAGTGGAGGTGGATGAAATGCCCGGCGAAAAGCCCACCAGCTAGTCGGAGTCTAGTGGGCAGTTGGGCCAACTGTGACAACGGGACCCGGGCGGCGGAAACGGGCGTCGATCCCTGCCGCAAGGCGTTTCGATAGGCTCATGGCCGCGGTTTTGTCATGGGCGCAGAGCGGCGTTTGAGGGTGGCAGCGGTGGCAGCGGTACCCGGAATTGGCGAAGGCTTTGGACGCAAACAATGGCCCCACGACGTCACTGTACTGCCAGCGCTATCGCCCACACCCTCACTCGCCTCTCCTGGCGGATTCTGGGTTGTGGCCGTGGCCGACGTCTCCAAAACACTCCAGCCAGCAGCTGAATGCGGATGGGTGCTCATCGTCATTCAACCTCTGACGCGAGATGCATCACCCACCCCTTTGATGCATCATCCATCCTATTTCCACGACTCCACCCTGGGATGGGAGAAAGCACCATTTGAAAATAGACGTTACAGAATAGGTTTGTTTCCAAAAATGTTGCGGCCGCCAAGCGGGTATTCCTGGTGACCACCGTGGATCAAAAGGAAAACAGGTTAACAAAACAAGAGGCCACGACACCCGGGTACGCAATGGGAGGTCCTTTTGGCCCCCATCATTCCCGTCGAGACCTGGCCTCGAGCAGTCAGAGGCCTGAGAATTTGTCTGCCTCTCTGCAAGCGTCGCGGCTCACGGAGCTTGCCCGACTCAAGCTAGCGGGCGACCGAAGAGGGAAGCTCTGCGAAGTGCAAGAAGCGGACTTTTGGCTTACTGTACATACACATCTCTCCCTGGTCGTTGGGGGATCACAATAGCGCTGGTACTTGGGGCGGTAATCAGACCCGTTGCTTCCGGCCATTAATTGCTTTGTCTCGCGCAGGGAAATGACCACTGTCGAAGGGGTCCAAGGGGGCCAGAGGCTGTGCAAGACGCGGCTAACGACCTTGATGATTTGTTAGTGCACCATGTATCACAGCACTGCTTCTGCTAGTAGAGGGACCTACCGCAGGGGTGCGCTTCCTCCTCATACCTGGTGGTGCTACTGGGTGCTGGGTACTTGCGCTTCGCCTCATCAACTCCGCTAGCAGCTGATTGGCCGAGAGCGCTAGGCAACAGCCTTTGAGTGGGTCGAGGAGAACCCCCAGTTGCTAAGCAAGCAAGGCCCAAAGCGCATCACCAGAGCCCACCGACTTCAGCTCTCACTCCTCCCTCTTTATCACTTTCCCATCTCTCGTCCTGAGGCCGCCGTCATCTCTACTCTGCTCTGCTCTCCCACCCGCCGTCTGCAGCCAACAACTCGCCGCCGTCTTCGACAAGCCGCCCGCCCGCTCGCTCTCTGACCCTGGCACCTCCTGCATCTCCGCTGCCCCCCCCCATTCTTCATATACCCTTTGGCGCCCCGTCCTTCTTTACAGTTCCCACCTACCTTTCTCGCACCCTTCCATCCATCCGTCTTCCACTTCGTCCTTGAGTTGAGTCCTAAGCCGCACGGCCTCTTCTCTCGTCAAAGCTCATTCGACTCTGCCGAAGCTTTGTTGACCCAGCTGTGAGATATATTCCCGGCTTCCGGCTCGTTCTCGCCCGCCGTTCCCTACTCTTCCATCGTCGTCTTTCCGCGCCACATACTGCATCTGCGCGCCTCTCCGACGACATATCAACATCTTGGCTACGCCCTTGGACGTAGCAGCTGGGTACGACGACATTTCTTTCTTGTCTCTTGACGCTTGATCACCCCGTCTCTTTCCTTGTACCCTCATCCTGGACGACGAGGACGTTCCGGGTATTGGACAATCCCTTTCCCATCCTGGAGGTTCCCGTCTAGCTCCAACCCCAAACCCGGGTGTGAGAATTAGGAACCTCGCCTGTGACTCACTGGCCGCCCTCCTCCACTACTTGCATCGACTTTCTCTTCAGACCAAACCAAAAGACTAACCCGACTCCCCCATACCAGCATCAGTCGACTGTTCTGTCTGTACCCCACTCTCCAAGTCTAAGCCATGTCCTTCTCCAACCCTCGTCGAAGGACTCCGGTGACTCGTCCCGGCACTGACACCGAGAGTTCTCTTTCACTTAAGACCAACATGACCCTCCGCAAGGGTGCTACCTTTCATTCACCCACTTCTTCTCCTGCCTCTTCGGCTTCGGATCTCACATTTGTTCCTCCTCGTCTACCTCGATCTCAGTCTCACTTGGATGATGTCGTCGATGCCAACTGCCGTCGCATCGCCTTGACCTTGAACGACATCGACGAGGCCCTATCCAAGACCGAAGACCTTTCTCTGTCGCCAAAGTCTCCCAAGGCAAAGACTCTTCGCGATACTAGCCTTCCTGTCCCTCGCGGTTTCCTCGACCTGCCCGTTGTCGACCCCGCCATGGCCAAGGAGGCCGAGAGGCGCGTTCTGCGCCCTCGCTCTGTGCGCCGCTCTCATCGCCACGCTTCTGACAGTGGCCTCGGGTCTTCCATTGCTTCCACAAACGAGAAGCGCGCCACTGAGCCCAAGGACAGCAAGACATCCAGCCGCTCAGCAATCACTCGCTCCGCCGCCGCCTCCACCATGGAGAAGGTGCCCGGCCTCAGCTCCAAGGCTATTAACCGCATTCAAGAACACACTCTTCGCCCTCTTCTGGCAAAGCCCACTCTTAAGGACTTTGAACCTATTGTTCTTGACATCCCACGAAGAATTCGATCAAAGGAAATCATCTGCCTCCGAGATCTTGAAAAGACTCTAATTTTTATGGCTCCGGTAAGTCAGCTTCAGTCTGATAATGGCGTTTGGGGAGATGCTTATAGGAGGTTGTGCTTGAAGGAGAAGACCAAGACCGCCGCCTTGTATCTTGATTTCTGTCTTACGTCGATTCGATGCATTCAAGCAACCGTCGAATACATCAGCGACCGCGAACAAACTCGACCAGGAGATCGGCCTTACACTAACGGATACTTCATCGACCTCAAGGATCAAATTCTTGAGTACGGCAGACAACTCGCAGCAGCCAAGGACAGCCCTGAAGACATGGATGTCGATGCGTATGTACCAAACTTCGTTCCACTGGACCACCCGACTAACTCTCCATCAAGCTCCGATGAGATTAAGCTCTTCGGTGGCATCGCCGAGAACGGCCGCCCTGCCGAGCTCGTTCGTGTCCGCAAGGACGGCACACACATTTCCATGGCCACGGGTAAGCCGGTCGACGTGACCGATACCCCCATCAAGATGAAGCGCTCTCTGAGCCAGCAGCGTGAGGACGAGGAGGAGATCATGCGCTCCATGGCTCGTCGCAAGAAGAACGCCACCCCTGAGGAGCTGGCTCCCAAGAAGTGCCGCGAGCCCGGTTGCAACAAGGAATTCAAGCGCCCCTGTGACCTAACTAAGCACGAGAAGACTCACTCGCGTCCGTGGAAGTGCCCTATCCCCACTTGCAAGTACCACTCTTACGGCTGGCCCACCGAGAAGGAAATGGATCGGCACATCAACGATAAGCACTCGGATGCTCCTGCCATGTACGAGTGTCTCTACAAGCCTTGCCCATACAAGTCCAAGCGTGAGAGCAACTGCAAGCAGCACATGGAGAAGGCCCATGGCTGGACATACGTTCGAACTAAGACAAACGGCAAGAAATTGCCCGCCAAGCCTGCCAGCACCACTCAGCAGACTCCTCCCCTCGGCAGCGTTTCGACCCCTTCTACCACGGCAGCTTACAACGTGCCTACACCTCCCCAGGACAACCCTCCCCAGTTCAATGACTTCCCTCTCTACCCTCCTGAGTCGGATTGGATGTCCATGCACGGCATCCAGCCTGACCGTCTGGATACCATGGACTTGGGCCTTGAGGGGTTGGAAAACGCCTCCCCGGCCTCGGCCAGCTCCTATGAGCAGTACGCTCCATACCAGAACAGCTCCGCATTCATCCTGAATGACGAGGATCTTTATGCGGCTCATGTTCAACTCCCTGCTCAGCTCCCTACACCTGAACAGGTTAGCATGTACAACCCTGACCCTAAGATGATGGCGCAGTCGATGCCCATGTTCCAGGCTCCTCAGCCATGCCCTGCTCCCACCGCGGCTCCTCACTTTTCGCCTGTCGGCCAGGAGAACGCCATGCTCTTCACTCCCAACTCCCTGCGTGACGTTGATGAGGGATTTGATGACTCGTTCAACGGGGACGGCATGGACTTTCAGCTGTTCCCTAACAAGTTCGAGGCGAACATCCAGCCACTGTTTGGTGAAATCCCCAGTGCTGGAGTTGGCTTCTCTCAGGCCTCCCAGCAGGATCTCTTCCAGCTTGACTGGGCCAATGTCGACTTTCAAAATCTTCAGGAGTAAGATGATCACCAAATTAAAAGGGGCGCGGTCGAGTTTCACAGAGGAGTCAACTTGAAATTGTATCAACCTTCAAACAAAAAACACCAAAACTTTTTTTGGGTTCTTTCATGATTTACGACGGATTATTTTTCTTAAGGCCATAATCTATATAGGATTTGTGTCTTTTATGTAATAGGAGCGGGACTGTACGTTTTTTTATGCCTTTTGAGGCCTTTGTCATTCGCAAGGACGAATGAACAAACAAGAGAGATGGAAGGAACATGGATTGAGATTGATGCGAGTAGGCGAAGGCAAGAAACCAAATTGGCTACTTTACAGCACGGCAGGGGAGCACAGCACATCAGCACTTTGCGAGAACTGTTTTTTTCACTGGATTAGAGTTCACCTCTCTTTCTCCTGCTTAGGGATTAGAAATCAAACCCACATCTCAATCATCTAAAACTTTTGACCAATCTGTCCTTTCCGTGAAATGCATGGCTGGCACTAATGAAGATTTGTCCTTTGCGTGAGTTGCACTTCTGGGGGAGCACACACGTGCAGTTGAAAACACATGGCCCAAAGTCCTTCAGGGCATGATTGCTAGTACTGCCATCGAAGTCCTAGATGCAGGTTTGCTCCAAGGACGAAATTCACACCCACCAGTGGCTGAGCCTCTTCCCCGGGATTGACTCATCGCCAGGCCCAGACATTCTATTGGGCCCCCTGGAGGCCAGAACTGAACGGGGTGTTAGATGTGCATTGTCACCGTCTCGGCTCTTGATGTCGGTGATGGGGGTCCAATCGAGGAGGAGGAACAGCCGGGAGCCCCAACGGTCGGTCCTCGTGGTCTGCCATTGACTAATTGGCAGTGTCTCGGCGATTCCCTCGTTGGGTTTAGCTTGGGGGCCGTGGCGTGAGTCGAGGTACTATGCAAGTTAGTCGACCTGCCCTGCAAAAGCTTGATTGAATGGCCTCGGGAGCGAGAAGGGACGCAAAACGCAATCTGTTTCGGCTAAGGGGGGGGAGGGGCTATCCCGGTGAGTTCCTTGGCGATATCTTTCATCTGGTTTAGAGGTGCCGGTATCCGGCGCTTAACGTCAATCATCACGCGCGCCTTTGGGATGGTGGCGAGAAATGGATTAAGCTAGCATGTAGATCTTGTACAATGCAGAGCCTCCAAAAGATGAGTTGCGTCTGACGCAAGTATGACAAGGTGCAGCTCTGTTCTCCTTCCACGGCACGGGTATCCTCTCATTTCTAACACCTGTTCTATGGCTCATCTCCCAAACCCACCTAGTCGAGTGGACGAGGCATACATAATACACACAGCATGAAGTTTGACCCTCATCCTGTGAAAAGCAAATAGAAGAGTAAATTATTTAACTCACAAATAAGGAATACTACGTTGCCATGTTATTTATGTTTTTTTTTATTGTTCATCAATGTTCAGTCCTCTATTGTGCCATATTCTAGCGTGCCATACTTTCCGCCACCCGCATGTGAGAAAGCCACACGGATAAGTTAGAGCATTCGTCCCTGTGATAGGCCATTTGGGCACCATTAATAAATGGTCAATTGAGGCTCAGTTAAAATAAACCACTCAATAATGAGACAGTTTGACATGATACCTCTTGCCCCTAGAACGCCATGGTGAAATCGTCACAAACATCCGTCGTTACTTTTTAAGTGTAAATAAACGGCTTGATTCTGTGTTAACATGCTATATGCGATATAGCCAACTTTTCCTGTTAGAGCACTTCCATGGTTATAGTTCCTTGGAGTGAATACCCCAATATCAAACGTAGTAAATTTCCCTCCAGTGAAATAAGGGAATCCTGGCAAGGCCGGTAGAACATATATTTAACGTAGCATAGCCAGGATTCTCGTATCGGATGCATTGTTTCACTCAACATATCCTGTTAATCATTTTTCTCCAATTCCTCAATTCGCGCATCATCCACTCTTTCGCATACTCAGAACCCACTGCGCACTAGCCATCAATTGGTGTGAACTAAAGTAGTGCTTGCAAAATATCAAGTTTGAATTCTAGCATAAGCGTGATCGTACAGTCGTACTTCGTCTATAGTCTATAGGTGTGTCATAGGAAAACAACCATTGTTCCCAGGGCTAGTACCAATGCTAGGGCCGGGTATCCCGTAGATCGAGATGCCTTGGAACCTCCTTCGCGTGACGACTGCGATGCAGAAGAGCCCGACGTTGATTGTGATCCATTTTCCCCAGTCGCCGATGCGCCAACTCCTTTAACGGTTGTATTTGACGCGCCACTTGGCGTTGTCGTCGCTGATGGGGTCGTTGTGGATGTTTCCGCGTCCTTAATATCCTGGGGGCTTCCCAACCATCCTCTTGAGGCAGCATCCTCGATCCCTTTGAACCATATCTTTGCCATCTTTTCATATCCTGCCGAGTCCGGGTGTGTTCCATCCACAAGCTCGTCCTTTTGGGGGCCGTCTGATGAATGCATATCGACTAGAATGACCGCTCTAGATTTCGCCGTCATCCTCTCGCTCATTGTCTTGAGCTGCTTGTTCACTTCCAGCACTCTTTCTTCCGTATTGCTGTCGCCGTTCACAATCAAAGTAGACAGGATGATGCTTGCCTTTGGAGACTTTTTCCACAGGTACTCGAGCATCTCCTCCATCCGACCCGACGCATTGGCAATGTCGTAATTTTGGACGCAATCGTTGGTGCCGGCGTTGATTAAAATGAGGTTGGGAAGTCGTTTGGGCACCGAGTCTTGGGCCTTTTCAAACACTTGGTCGATTCTCAGGCCGTCCCATCCTTCATGGTCGTTGTCGCTCATGTTCCCGGATTTACGCGAGCCTACCATGTCCACATGGTTCCCATCGGCAACAAGGAGATCTCTTAGGTACTTTCGGTAGCCGTTTCCATCTTCTGATCCTTTGCCTCTGGTGATCGAGGCCCCCAGAGGCATCACTCTGAGGTCGACATTTCCTCCAACCAAGACTCTAGCATCGTCCAGGCGATCGTTCGGGGTAGCATGAGCTTACACTGGAGGTTAGCGATTTGTATTGTTCGAATTCTGTGGGTGTTGCCTACCGAGTGATGGCAAGGCGAGGCCAAAAATAGCCAACTGCCTGAGTTTCTGAATCACTGACCACATTTTACCCGGGGGTTTCGACTCAGGTCGACTAGAGCTTCGTATGCCTTCTTCTGTGGAAGGCAGCTTTGCTAGCGAAAATGAAGTAGTGGGTCGTGACACTGAGTTCGGAAAATAGAGAAAATGGTGCGTGTACAATCAAGGCTTCAACCTAGCTGTTTTTCAGCAGTAGCCGTAATGGCCTAGCTACCTCAGAGTGTTCATAAACCTTCTTGTTGTAGTCGCTAGGATAAGGGTCGAGATTGAGATCGGGGCGACGCGGACAAGAGAGAAAGGATGAAGAAGTAGGGAAATATCCGAGTGGGTGTTGTTTTCGTTTTTGGCGACGTGGGTAGGATCACGATCCTGTCGCCGTGGGTGTTTCGTCTGGGTTCATCCAATGGGTGGCATGTTTGGTGGTTGTTTCAAATAAATATATGTCGCCCCCCAGCTGAGGGTATTTTGACCAAGTTTAATGATCAATCGGAGGATCCGTTATGCAAAATCATGACGTTATTTCCACGAGGGGAATATCCCCGGTTGAACCAGGACAAAAACCAAACATAAGAAGGAACCACTACGCAAGCCAAGAAAGCCCAAACGAAAAGCAGGTTGCATTGCATCCATCGTAGTTGATTGTAATGCCTGCTTCTGACGTCAACTCCGCTGCAGGTGCAGGGTAGGCACCATAGCTGCTCCGTCCGTGGTAAGTGGGGTGGGTACTCTCAGATTCTCTTGACGCGAAATCAAATTAATTGAATTTCTCCAACGGACGCGTCTATTTGCTCGCTTCGACACGCAAAATGTGCGGCATCCACGCTGCCATTTCGTCGTCCCCCGACCTCCTGACTTCCCCCGAGCTCATTCACCGTCTCTCCAAGAGGGGGCCCGACCACACTGGAACTGCACAGACGCAAGTTCTTGCGACAGAGCCAGAGCAGTCTTCGCTATTTCTGACGTTTACGTCGACCGTGCTCTCGCTCCGAGGTGACCATGTGGCCAAACAGCCTTTCGTCGATGACGCCTCCGGTTCTGTGCTGTGCTGGAATGGCGAAGCCTGGGGTATCCGGGGACAGCCCGTCCAGGGAAATGACGGCGAAGCAGTCCTGGGCTTGTTGAAAGAGGCGAGCCGTAGTGCGGCTACAGACCCTGACAGTGTCCTTGACGCCCTGCGTGCCATTGAAGGACCGTTTGCCTTCATATACTTTGACAAGCCGGCAAACCGTCTGTATTATGGACGAGATAGGCTGGGTCGCCGATCACTGCTAGTAAAGGCTGGCTCACCATTTGTCCTGTCAAGCATTGCCGAGACATCGGCCGACGGTTGGCGGGAGGTCGAGGCGGATGGATGCTATACGCTTGAACTAAATCTAGGCAAGCCAGCTACTGAACTGGTGCCTACTCGCCATGACTGGGCTCACGATGCCTCGCTAGTGAGTCACACAACACCGACTTCCCAGGAATAAATCGTGCTACTTACCCATGTAGGTGTCAAGCATCGCGGTTTTCAATACCGAGATACCACAGGAACCGTGTAGGTTGACGTCGAGTTCGAGATCTGTCCAAGCCCTGCAACATCACCTGCTTGAATCGCTGAGACTCAGAGTGCTTGAGGTGCCCTTGCCACCTCAAGCGTCCGAGACAGATGCGAGAGTTGCTGTTCTTTTCTCTGGTGGGCTGGACTGTACCGTACTGGCACGGCTTGCCCACGAACTCATCCCTTCGGACCAGTGCATTGATCTACTCAATGTGGCATTCGAGAACCCGAGGATTGCAGCCCAACACCCGGGTTGTTCACAGGACGATCTTTACGAAAAATGTCCAGACCGGGCCACGGGAAGGAATGCGTTCGTAGAGCTGAAAAGGACATGCCCGGATCGTCCTTGGCGGTTTGTAGCAGTACACATTTCACGGACACCCAGATGCATATAACAAACTAACGTGAACAGGTGAATGTACCTTATCGGGAGACTTTGGAGCAGAGACCAGAGGTTGTCCGTCTGATTTACCCTCATAACACAGAAATGGACCTCTCAATTGGATGTGCGCTCTACTTTGCTGCGAGGGGGCAGGGACTCTGTGAAACGGCATCGAAACCCGACCCGCACTCGTACAATACAACTGCCCGAGTTCTTCTCTCCGGACTTGGTGCAGATGAACTCTTTGGCGGATATAGTAGACATCCCTCAGCATATTCTCAGCGAGGTTATCCTGGGCTCGTTGAAGAATTAATGCTGGATGTGAGTCGGCTGGGCAAGAGAAATCTCGGCCGGGACGATCGAGTGATGTCACACTGGGGCCGAGAGGTGCGTTTTCCGTATCTGGATGAAGGATTTGTCAAGTGGGCAATAGAATCACCCGTGTGGGACAAGTGCGACTTTGAAAATCCAAGCGACCAGGATAACCTTGACCCCGAGAAGAGGGTGCTGCGACTCCTAGCCCAGTCCCTTGGGATGGCATCTGTCTCGCGGGAGAAAAAGCGGGCCGTGAGTGCGTTCGAGATAAATGCTATGAGGCTTACTGACAGGTATGACGACAGATTCAATTCGGGGCAAGGACGGCGAAGATGGAGAGCGGCAAGGTCAAAGGAACGACTCTTATTACGGGGTGAGGGGGGTAAAACGGTGACCAAGCGGTCTGAAACTGGGACGGGAGTGCTCTGGCGATGATGATTCTCAGATACTTCCGAAGCGTTGTAACCACAAGAAACGTCAGGCTGGTACTTGTGTGTTTGCTGTTCTGAAAATAGCAGCTAACCCTCGACCGGCATGACGGGTCTCACGGCATGGTCACGTTAATGAGGTCGTAAAGGCAAGTCTGAGCCAGGAGCTGTGCAGGGCATGAATATAGCGGTAGACATGTATGCAATGTTCAGGCGCGAGGGGAAGCATCAACCTTGATAAAGGCGTGGAACCACTGCCTGAGTTTGAAAGCGCCAGTGAATAGATAATGGATGATTAGATGGGATCCAGTTGCGGTGCGGTGGTGTGGTGCCTGAGACGTCTTATGCGAAGATGGTTGCCAGGTCTGGGGCAGCAGTTCCTGGGGCCCCTGGGCCAACCAGGAGGCGGCGTAGGGGAAGGAACAGGTCCACCAGGGCCGGTGGGCAGACAGCGCTGTACGACAGGTGGATTGCAGCCGCTGCGTGATAGGCCCAAGATGCGCTGTGGTACAGGTGCTGGAGGCCTGAGTCCCAATTTTAGAAGCCGTCAACCCACCTGGGCACCTATCAGTGGGCGGTGCCTGGAAAGCGGCTCGCTGGTGAAACGCGCCCCTGGACATGCTTTCGCCCAAAGCGTATGGGATTGCGGCCACAGACGTCTCCAACCCGCGCTAAAGGGCCTGTCACGGCGGGTAGCACGGCGGCTCGCCCAGTCGTCAAACGACAAACACCAGGCTTTGCGACTGGGGGGTGTCAATGGCCTGGTGTTTCGCCTGTTTACTTTAATCGTCATGAATCCGTCTTGTTTTTTCTTTCAAACATTTCCGACTGCTTTGACATTTCATGTAGTTTTTTCTCCTGGTATTTCATTCTCTTTTTTCGCCCTTCCTTTTTTTTTTTTTTTTTTTACACTCTCACTCCGTTCTTCTCTTCATCCTCCCAGCTCACTCTCTCCATTCATTCGTTTGTCTTTTTTGCGACCACACGCCACTATCCTTCGTTTTTGATGAGCTGGGATCTCACAAACCAACAATCCTTTCGAGGCTAGCTTTGCCACGACAATTGCATTTTTGATCCTCTTTTTCTGTTTGCTGGCACAACTTCCTTCCTTTTTCCAGCTTAATGTTCAAGCTATTCGTTCATGCAAACGAGCGGGGCTGCTACTCTGCGCACACGAGCTCTCCATCGTCAGTCCTCAGAGGCCGTCCCTCATTCCCCCGCGACAGCACGAGCACGAGCATCATCATGGCCAAGGGCAACCGTCCTCCCCCGCTCAACCTGAGCCTCGACGCGAGACCGAAGTATCTCCCCGTCATCTCCAGAACGCCCGCAACCAAGGAGGCGACCCCTCTCCTGACTCCCCTGCCCGAGGACGATTACGAGGACCCGCCGGAGCCCATCGTACGGGTTGTGCGAATTTTCGCTGATCTGCTGCACCTGGTGGCCTGCGTCATGCTGGTTGTCATCATGACAACGTTCCTGGCCACCTACACGCATGCGGCATCGTCGGGTGATGGGTATGTAGCTGAATCCCAAGTCAATGCCCGAGTCGGGCCTTATCTGATGGTCATGGCTAACCAAGCTTTTCGCGCGCCCCCCTGTAGGCTCAAGGCTGCGTTCCTCCTGATAGCACTGGCCCTGGACGTGGTCCTCGACGCGAAGTCGATCCGGTACCACGACCGATCCTGGAGCGACTGTACCTTGCTGGCACGGACGATGGCCGCCTCAGTGTATCTGGGAATTTTTATTTCTTTTGTGGTGGCGGACCGTGTCTTCCCGGCCGACTATTCCTACTGGAACATGGGCCCCGAGGAATCCGGCAGGCCGGTCATGGGCCTCGTGTGCGCTGTCTTGTAAGTTGTCTCGAGTTACTCTCTTGGCTAATCTCGCATCACGCAGAGGGTGCAGTAGCCGCGTGAGATTTAGACATTTTGATGGACTAACTTTTGCTGTTTCACAGGGGGTCTGATATCATGTTTTTGATTCTGTCTCAGCGCCGCGCGGGCTGGTGGTGGACTTGGCTGCAGGTGCAGTGGCAGTGTGGTCGGGGCGGAGCGGATTGCCGGCGGGAGCGCAGCAGGGGGGGACGGGCATCCAGGCGGACAATGCGAGACTGGACCTGTGTGTCATGAGAAACATTCTTTGGTAGATTGCCATGGCAAAAAAATTCGTATTGTTGAGATAGCTTTTGTCCCCCCTCTCTTCCTTCTCCCCTGAGAGATGCACGGGGTCGGGATTGACCATGGGTCAGGCACCTAATGTAATTCGTATAAGTCAACGACATGAACTAAAATCCAACGATTACATGCACGCCCGTTACAGACCTGCATAATAGAGTGGGCCAAGAAATACCAAGACCGAGGATGAGGAGGAGGCCAGTCAAATTCTATCCGTGACCAATGGGAACGAATCGTGGGCATGTTTCTTGGTGTTTCTCATGCTGGGGCCCATTCCCAGGATTTGGGTTGTTGGCAATTGATGTCAGGGGGGTAATGCATGCAGTTACCCTTACTTGCAGAAGGAAGCCAAAAAAAAAGAGCCTTCTGGGTACGAGGCGTTTACATCCACCCAGCATCACTATGCATCAACGCGACGAGCTCGCTTTCGAATATGTAATAGGAAAGTAAAAAGTCATCATCTTCTGCGCAGCACGGGGCAGGGCGTAGCTGTTGCTTGACCGTGAGCAAATCGAGTGTACCTGATGAGATGTAGAAAAAGTTCCGATTGGGCGAGGTACCAGTGCTACCCCCGCATGTGATAGAGGTTGCAGGAAGCTTTGTTGTGGACGGCCAGCTGAAAGCTGTCGGCGGCCATGATCCAGGATCCGGGGTGATAGAACGAGGTGCCAAGAGCGGCCTGAGCGCAAGTCAGGCCAGTTGCGATGGTTGTTGTATAGGGTACGATAGTGTTTAGGACGCCCGTGAAATGAAGCTCGTTAAGCTCGTTAACAACATGACTCTCAATCCCATCATTCATATCTTGGCATGGTGGTCGGATGCGGAAACGTGTGTGTGGGTGGGAACCTCGACTCAGATTGCCACACCACTACACCAGGTGCTCCGGACAACTCGGCCAGCAACAGTCTAGATGCTGTTGGGCCAAGCAATTAACCTTGTTCCTGATTGGGGAACACTCGCGATATTCGGGGGCTACCGATCGGACACGGCAGACGGCACAACGGCAAGACATGTGGCTAGAACCCAGCAAGGGTATAGGCAGGGGTTACGGCTGTGGAAGCCACAGCAAAAACACATCATTTTAATAAGTGCGAGGACCGAATGCGGACTAATGTAGAAGCCTTTTGGAAGCAGATTTGGCCCCGGCCGAGAGTCCGTCCCGACTAGACCGGCGCCCGCTCAGAGCAGCGTGCAGAAGTCACCTCACCCGGACGCCAGTCGCGTGTCACGCGCGAAGCGGTTTGCTGTGCTCCTGTAAATTGTAAATTGCCAACAGCTCTGGAGTGTCGTTAGCGCAGGTGAGCGTCCCTCTCTGCCATGAGCGATAGCGAGGTCTCGTTTGTGTGGCCAACCACGACCCGAGCTACGGGCAGAGCTAAAACAAAGCCCCAATCAGGCAACGGTGGTTCCTGAGTCTTCTGGAGCCAGGGCTGTTCCCGGGAGGGCGACGATGGGCGAGCAAGGATGATTGATGGCATCCCCAGCGAGAGATCGAGGAGAGCGATGGGGAGGCTGAAAAAAGGCCAGCCTGAAACTTGGTGGCTTGGGGGTTCCGGAGATGGCCAGCCGCCCATCATTGGCCCCGTCCCACCCTCTGTCCCGCTACACCTGAAGCTTACCGCAAGACCGCACTGCACTCCACTCACTCGACCCATCTACGCTGCATTCAGTGGAGGGGAGAGATGTGAGGAGGGCTGACAGCCCCAATGGTCCCGCGAAGAGACTGCCGTCTTGGGGTTCGCGACCTTGGCTGAATGGAGTCGAGATGTCTTTTTTTTCCTTTTTTTTTTTTTGTCAGTTGAGTCAGGTTACGTCACCCACACTTGGCAACGGCGGTGGCATTGAAAGCCAAGACCTGAGACTACCGGGGACTGGCAATTGATATTGCAGGACAGCTGAAGGAATAGACACTTTTGAGGCCTGATTACACTGCGCTGTGATGCATGTAAGTCTCCGCCTACCCATGTACCTGTATGTAGGCATTGCATGTATGTACGATAGCATGTTGCGTTTCCTTGCATGAGACTCAGATGCGGTGTGCTCCCAGCTCGCCACACCCCAGTCAATAGCATGGCTCAACAACGGATTGCGTACTGATTTGGCTCATTTTGTTTCTTCTGCGCTGGTTTCTAGTGTATGCATTCAGAGCTTTTTTTCCTTTTTGTTCCAAATGTCCAAATTTGGAAATCTGATAGCTAACAATCTGGTGAAACCAGGCGTTGGCCCATTTTTGAACATCCCTTTCTGTCTTAGACACGGTTTACTTCATCCGAGCATTGGCCAGATCGGAAAATAAGACAGCGGACAATGGATGATCGGCGCGGAAACAATTGACACGGCTCCAGCTTGACGTGAGGAAACAAAAAAAGGCGTGCTATGGACGCAGAGGCCAGGCCAGGCCAGGTCAGCTTGACCTACCGGGCGTGCACAGGGACAGGGGCCCCTCAGCATCAATGGGCCACGACCAGGGCCAGACCCGGCCGGGACTCACAGGGCAGAACTGGCAGGGCCGGGAAACAAACAAACCAGACAGGCATGCGGCCGATCTGCCGACATTTCAAGTCTCCACCCCCACAACCCACTCAGGGCCAACATCACGACCGCAACGACAACGCAGCGTGGCTTGTTTCTCAGCTCACCGGTAAGGTTGTGCAGCAATAACAGGATCAAATTATGCATGCACGTATGCAATAGCAGCAACCTATTCTTGTCCTTTTTGCTGAGGCTTGCCGCGACGTGCGCGACTTGTCCCTGGACCAGGAACGCCCCAACAGGAACCGGCTTTGGTGCTAGTCACTTACATCGACCTTGCCTGGCCTCGGCACTAACCCGCTCTCGTACGGGCAACAACTTCTGAAACTAAGAATCGAGAGCAATCTAACAGAAGGACTGGCCTTCACAACGCCCCAGACTCCACCTCAACGACTTGTCTCCCTCTG
>NAGG01001407.1:0-20777 GCA_003031705.1 Calonectria naviculata
CCCGCCCACCATGTGGCCCTTTACTCGCTGCGGCGAGGACGCCTGCGAGCCTGTCAACCCAAACAAGATCACCGTCGCCGTTGCGCTCGCCCTCCTCCCCTTCCTCTCCGTCTTCGTCACCGTAACGGTCCTCGTCGTCCGCCATGTCTTCCCCCGCCTCAACCGCTCCGCCGAGGCCCGCGACGGCGAAGATCATGTCTTACCCTCCCACGCGCCTCCCGCCTTGCGCGCGGCCCACGCCGAGCATGGCGCAAAGAGCTGGCAGCGCCGCGGGGCTGCCTGGACCTTTGGTATCACCGTCGGCCTGGCCGCGACACTGGGCGCCTTGATCATGGACGAGATTCTCGAGGTGGTGAACCCGGTGGCGAGGAAGCTGGCGCTCAGGTTCACGGTGCCCTCGCTGCTGTTCATGCTCGTTGTGCTGGTCCCCTGGCTGGAGTGTCGTTCTGTCGTCACCAGTGCGGGCTGGAGCTTCCAGCGCACGGGAAAGGGCAGGCTCCCAAGAGTTACATGGGGCTTGCACGCCGCGCTCTTTGCGGCGTGGCTCTTCACTTTTTGGTCTGTCGGACGAGCAGTCCCCAAGAACGCACTCAAGTCTAGTAAAGCTGCGTCTGGGGACGTCAGCCTCTCCGAGGCACTGATGCGGGGTTGCCTGGAACGAATTGGAGTTATCGGCATCTCACTCATGGCGCTTTTGTCAGGCTTTGCCGCAGTGTCCTCTCCATGGCACACTTTTGTCGATGTCTCTACGAGGCGCAAGCGACCCGTCACCGAGGGAGACGTGAACCGCAAGCAGGCTGGCCTGAATGCCACAAACGAGATGCTGACCACTAAGCGCCATCGATTGCAGTACTTGGAGCGCAAGGTTGCTGAGAGACAGGGTGGACAGTCGGCTCAGGGCAGTGGCCTTGTTGGTAAGATGCTTGGTTCTCTACGAGGCGGGTCTGGGGAGGAGACGGAGATCAAGTCGCTTCGCATGGAAATTGCTGGTCTCGAAACCATGGAGGCGAACCTGTCATCGGGCCTGTCCATGCTCAAAAACCACCGCGCTGCAACTGTTCGTGCAGCTACACCAATTGGACGACTGCTACTTGTTCCTTCGTATGCCTTTAGCTTTTACTGCATTTACCGCATTGTGGCGACTACCCTTACGACAATGCGACGAGCGTCATCGCCTTCGACGAGTTTTGCTAGCAGCGACCCCATCAATCGCTTTCTCTCGCTCCTCGTGCGGCACTGGGATCCCAAGATTGACCAACTAGCCTGGGCCCGATTCATCAGCTTTGCGCTCAGCGGCGTCATCCTGGTTGCCAGTGCAAACAGCGTCGTGCAAACGTTTCATCTCTTCGCCAAGTGGACACCCGGCCTCCTTCGCCAGGCGCAGGCGAACCTGGCGTTGGTTGTCGGCCAAATCGCGGCGACGTATGTCATCTCTTCCTCATTGCTTCTCCGCAGCCAGCTCCCCACGGCGCTGGGCTCGGCGGTGGGAGGCGTGTTGCGAGGTGCGCTGAGTCCCGGGTTTGTGGATGGATGGTTCGAGGGCTGGTTCTTGTGTGGCAGCTTCTTGACGGCCCTGGGCATTTGGGTTGGCAGGAAGCTGAGCGGCGAAGAGGACTGGGACGAGTATGGCATGGAAGAAATGGGAGCCAAGAGGTCATAGCACATTGGTGTTTTTGCACACGAAGCGAGCGTGTATGAATATGTTGCAAAACCTATGGGACATTGGCGTTTGGAGAGACAAACATGAGGGCACAGCGCATTGGGAAAGCATATATACTTGGATTCTGGTTGAGGTACACAATAAGTAATGGACTGAATACAAACTAATTGAAATCAAGGGGGATGCAATGTGAGTGCAAGTCTTGTTGGGGGGCTAAAATGCAGCTAGGAGGTACTCATCCGAAGGTTTGTATAGTTGGGAGTTGCATTTGCTGTTTTTCGTCTTTTCATGATGCCTAACTGTTGTTGACTGCTGCAGTTGACTCATTGAGGCTAATACTGTTATGCACCGCCAGGCACCAGTGTAAGGGAAAATGCCACCAGCAATTCGAGACGATCCAAGGCATCAATTATGTTGCCTGGCTAACAGAATTGGAATCAGTATCCCCGGCGATTCGCAAAAATTCCAGACCTGATGGGATATATAAAAAGGGGGCGACAGGAGAGCCAAGACGGACTGCGGTTTGACGTGCATGTCTTAGTTATCAGAGCCGCATCTTCTCATTGGGCGCTTTGTCAACTTACCAATCCCCGAAACTCTGCAGAAGCTCTCTCTGGTTGGAAGAACGAATCCACATATACAACTCATCACCGTCTCCTTTTGGGTTGTCGTGTCTAACAACCCAACTCTGATACTCACACAACTCCAATATCCATCCAACTTTATAAACAAACTCGTCGCATAACAACAACAACAACATCAAAAACCTCTAAAATAGCAAAAACACATCCCAAGACCATGTCACAAGAAGAACCCCCCACAAACTACACCATCGGCCCCTCGCTGGCCGGCTACCTCTCGGCCCCGCCCGCCTTCATGGCCGCCAACCCGGCCATCGACGCCATCATGGCCGGCGCCCTCGTCACCGACGCCTCGGGCCGCGTGCTCCTCCTCCGCCGCGCGCCCACCGACTCGTGGCCCCTCAAGTGGGAGGTGCCCGGCGGCTGCGTCGACCCCACCGACGCCCACCTCGTCGCCGCCGCCGCCCGCGAGCTGTGGGAGGAGGCCGGCGTGCGCGCCACCCGCGCCAAGGTGCCCGTGGGCCTGCTGCTGGATGCCGACATTGACATTGACGGCGACGCCGGCTCGGGCGAGAAGCTGTCGCTGCCCGTCCGCGGCGCGGGTGAGGACGAGGTGCTCATGGACATGAAGGACGACGTGGTGCTGTTCCGCGAGACGGGCGCCACCTGGGGCAAGCTCACCGTGTGGTTCGACGTCGAGACGTGCGAGGGCGTCGCGGTGCGCGCCGACGAGCACGCCGAGTGGGCGTGGGTGACGGAGCGCGAGGTGCGGTCGGGCGTCTTTGCCGACGACGGCCGCGAGCTCGACTTTGTCAGCGAGGGCGTGCGGAGGACCGTCCTGGAAGGGTTCCGGCTGTGGAAGGAGGAGCATCATGGTAGTTGCCAATAGCTCAGCTCAGCAGCCCAGCTTCTCTGATTTGACTTGGAAGACAAACGATAGAGCCTGAACCCACCAACCTACCTACCAACCTAGACTTATACCACTACTGACAACCGACACATAAAACATACAACCCCCTACCTAAAGTAATGTCACGATAGCAGACAATAAAAGGACAGACTATTCAAAAACTGTATTCATTGCACACCATCTACTCATTCATTCATCTATCAAGCCGTATGCAAACGTATCCAAGCTCTACCCTCATGCCCAGATGCTGATGCCCCCCTTGTCTATGCAATTTCTTCACAGCCAAAATGTTCCCCATCCTCTTCACCATAGACACCAGAATCCAAACCACGTAAGAGAGAACAAGCGCAGTACATTTCATTGATCCGTAAATCACCTAGCATACAGAACCCCCCCAACCCTGTTTCACTCCACAAAAGAAAAAAGAAACCGAGTCGGGATCATCTCACACGTTTGCTAAGTTGGGCCTGATCGTCATAAATGAGCAAAGAAAACCATTTCAAGAAAGAGGAGAATAATAAAAAAAAAAGATCCTCAGTCCCTCCTTTTCTTCCCGCATTTCGTCAACATGAAAAGAAAATTCGTTTTAAGAGAGAGCCGTGATCATTCAAATGCATGCCACGTTTCCGTCCATCCATCAATCCATATCCATTCATCCATTCGCCGCCATTCTTTTAAACTTTTCTGTCTCGAAACGCCTAGGGCTCATGCTCAAATAGCGTCCACCAGATTACCCCCTGCTTCCATCCCCATGCAGAAAAAAAGGAGTGAAAGGCAGAAGCTTGCCGAGTCTAACGTGGGTGGCGGGTCAGACGAGGAAAACAAAGACACCTGCAACTACAGGCAGAGAAGAGCCAAACGCCGCCCCATATGAATAGGGGGTGATCGGCAGAGAACCAGAACGAGGCATGCCGGAACAAGAGGCCCGTGACTTTGAGGACCCCATATTCAGACACACCTCATCCTCGGGTGGGGTACAAGGGAGATGGGTCATGTTCGCGATCAGGGTACCAGAGTCCAAGAGGCAACCGCCTTGTCCAACGAGAGGGAGAGGGGAGGGTCCGCATGAGGGTACATCTTGCGACGGCAATGTCTAGTCGTGACACCGGAAGGAAACGGGGCTGTATGTACACATTTTTTTTAGGCCCGTCCCTGACGGCCCTTCTTAGGCACCGTCGTCCAGCCATCGTCATCAGCCGTGGGAGTGGCCGGCTCGCCGTCACCTCCGGCAGCCTGCTGAGATCCATTGGCGCGCGCCGGTCGGTCGTTGCGGGGGCCACGGGATGGGCCGTCACCACGGCCGCCACGGCCACCTCGGGCTCCTCCACGGGGACCAGCAGATCGCCAGCTGCTGGCCTCGGCGGCTCGAGACTTGGGAGCAGCTTCCCGGGGCTCGCGGGATCGGATGGGAACCTTCTGCTCTCCGTTGGCATTGTCAGCGGCCTCATCTTCCTTGGGCTCGGCTGCCTGTTCTTTCTCCTTGGCCTCAGCCTCGGCTGCCGCTGCGGCCTCTGCGGCCTCAGCAGCTTCGGCTTCAGCCTTGGCAGCAGCCTCCTTGGCAAGACGTCGCTCCTCCTTGGCCTTCTCGTCGGCCTCCTTCTTCTCCTGGATAGCCTGTTGGCGCTTCTCCTCGATGAGCTTCTCCTTGGCGGCGGTGTCAATGGGGCGAGCAGCACCGAAGGGGCTAGCCTTGGAGTCGCCGCCGGCCGAAGTGGGAGTGGTTGTGGCCTCAGAGACGGTTCGCTTCTGCAGGTTCAGGCGAGGTCGACCACCCTGGACCGGGGCGGCAGACGAGAGAGCGGGAGACGGAGGGGCACTGCCATCGGGAGAGTTGGGCTTGCCGGAATCGGGACGCATGCGGTCTCGCCACTGCATATCCTTCTCGGCAGCAGTGGGGGTACGCTCAGGGCGCTCAGGACGCTCGGGCCGCTCGGCACGGGCAGGACGGTCTGCTCGGCCCTCACCCCAGGCGGGGGCTCCGTCGCGGCGACCTCCACGGTGGGATTCGCTTCGTTCACCGAGACCCTCGGGGGCAGGGCGGGGTGGCCGGCTGTTCTCTCGGGATCCAGAGCCCTCGTTGGCAAGGGGAGCCAGGGGACCGTGACGCTCCCAGGTCAGCTCACGAGTAGGACGGGACTCGAACGAGGCAGGGTCGCGAGGGGGACGACGCTCGCGGTCGCCCTCGGGACGGTTGGATCGGGCATTTCCCAGATCTGGCAGAGGGCCCTTGCGAGTCCAGTCGCCAAGCTCACGGATGGAATCACCCCTGCCACTGTCACCGCCGCGAGCTAATTCGTGTTAGCAGATATTCTGCTTGTTAGGATGAGGAGGGGAGTGGCTTACGGGGATCAGCAACCTTGATGCGGACGGTTCGGCCTTGGAACGACTCTCCGTCGAGGTCAAGAGCCTTCTGCAGGCCCTCGGGATTGGCAAACTCGACATAGCCAAAACCCTTGGGGCGCTGCAGCTCACGGTCCTCAATCAGACGGACACTGGCAACGTCGCAGCCCTCGAAAAACTCGTTGACAGCATCGTTGGTGACATCGTAGGCCAGGTTTCCCAGGTGAGCAGTGTAGGGAGGTCTGTCGGGAAACCTCACAGGGGATCTCTCACGGACGGAGAATCCTAGCCAAGTCAGCGTTGGAGGGCGGGCAAGCGTGGATAGATATTCGACATACCCCGGTCTTGCCAGTTAGAGCTGGAACCGCCGCCGAAGCGGGAAGAACGGTCGCGGTCGCTAGGGGGGAGGGCTTGGGTGCCTAGGAGGATATATTGTCAGTCCACCGAGGGGTCGTTGCGAGGGGTGAAAATGGCGCCTACCAGTGACTATGAGGGAGTTAGCACGCTGCGACAACAAAAACGACAACAGGACGACGGGATGACTGAGCACTAACCATAAGTTTCCTCGACTTCATCGGCCCAAGAACCACCACCAAATCCTGCGGGCAAAAGTTAGCATCGTGGGTGGTTGTTGGTGCCGCGGTGGCATGTGTGTGTGTGTGTGCGGCGGGGCGCAGCGGCGATGCGACACGGACGAGGGGCAGCACCAACCTGAATCAGCCAGAAAGTCCCCAAGGGACATCTTCTGCTGTTCCTTCTTTTTAGGAGCTGGATGCACCGGTTAGCGAGGCGACGACGAGGCTCGACACAGCCGACTCACCCATGATTGCGGCTTAGGCGGCTACGCGCAACGATTCCAAGACCGATGCGCGTAGGACTGCGAAAGGCAAAGCCGACCTGGGGTTGGCCTGGCCTTAGGATCGGGCGCGGGAGCGGGGAAGAGAAGCGAGAGTCTGGTCGACTGACGGGCCAAGAGTCTGCCGAGGAGCAGATTGGCACAAAGACGCAGGGCGGAGACGATCGAGAGAGCTTGGTGGTCCCCCCGACGAGTGTTGCCGTGTCTGGGGTTTGGCGAGACGAAATTTGCTCGGCGTATGAAAAAATGATGATGAAGGCGCCTGTGAGGGTTGCCTTAATTTTGCCCGGCCAGGAGTGGGAGGCGCTAGCCCTAACCGGGGTTAGCGCAACCGGCCGGTCCCCTCTCCCACTCGCTTGCAGCCTCTGGTAGGTCTGCGGGAGTTCTGTGGCAGACCGGGCTGACGGGCTCCTTCTTCGCAGCCTGGCCTATGTCACGGGTTTTTGACAGCATTTCATTCGCTCTGGCCCCAACTCCAGCTCCGTCATTTTTTCTGATACCCGATGCCGATATCGAAATCCACATTGATTGACGACGCCACCCGAGGACATGTTTCTGTAATTGTATTGTACAAATACGTGTTTTGTTTCTTTTCTTTTTCCCGTAATTCTAAAGCCATCTCGCCTCTTTCTGGTCGCCGTTGATTGTCTTTAATCCCATCCTCAACAATCGCCTTGATTCACTCTCAACAGCCATCTCAATAAAAAGCCACAATCATGGCCGACAACCGCAGCCAGGATCCCCAATCTGCCCTTATTCGAAACCGCAATCCTGCACGTGGCTTTTTTTCGCCTGAGATCGTCGATCTGGTCGTCCCGCCCCTCAAAGTAGGCGGCTGGGCTGGTATGTCTTGCATTGACGGATATTCGGAAATCATCATATTCATTTTATCGCAGGCACTGCTGGCGTGATTGTCGGTGTTGGAGGTTCAATTTTCAAGGAAGCCAATCCCCTTGTCTGGGGAGCGGTTTCCGGTTTCCAATGGTTCACTCTTGGCAGTAGCTTTTGGTGTAAGTGCTCGCCATCCGAACACATCTTACATGAGCTTATCTGACCTGGACACAGTCTCAAGAAGTCTTGCCATACGGGCAATGGGAGGCGAAGACCGTGTAACGCTGTCTGACAGGACCAAGGCCAGCGCTGTGGCCGGCTCAGTAGCTGGAGCAGTGGGAGGTTTGATCCGTAAGTCCTTTCTCCCTTTCTTCTTGCTTTCTTACTTTGGTCCTTTAATTTTCATTCTATATGCAATTCGGTTCTTAACAAGCCTACAGGTGGCCCATCAAATATTCTTCCAGCCATTGCCTTTTGGACGGTATTTGGTGCAGGAGGGCAAATGATTGCAAACCGTCTTGCGACCCGAGAGCACAAGGTCAAGGATGAAAACGACAGCTGGTTCCGATCTAAGTGGAGTCCCCTAAAGAAACTTACAGATGAAGAATACACAGAGATGATGGGTGAAAAGATGTTGAGAATAGACGCTGATATTGCGCTAATTGATGATCGCATCGCCGAGCTGAGGGAGGCGGAGAAAATGGCCAAGGTGCAGGCTTCTCAAGATACCCCATGATAGATTAGAAAAAAAAAACGAGATCTCTTCCCGCCTCATCGGAATTTGTTATGCTGTTCAACTCCCGGGATCCCAGATTGGCCTTGGCCTGCAGGGATGGTGCGCTCGACATATTATTGGCAAGTTCTGACATCTGGATAAGCGGCTGAAATGGAATTGTCCAAGAGCCATGCGCCACGCATTGGAACATGGTGCAACGTCAAATTTACGCAAGGGTGCTTGACAGCTACGTACCCCTCTGAACCCCGCCCATCCAAGGATTGCATGGAGCCTCACCAACAAACCTCCTATGCCCCAACAACTCGTCGACGCTCTGGCCAATCAGTCGGGCGTCATGGCTTCCCCAGATGGGCTAACAAAGGGTGACATGGCATGGCATGGCATAGCATGGCGTTGCATGTTGCTCGCGTACCGAATCCCAATGCCTGCGCCGGCGGTTGGCAACGGTCGAGATGGCCGCTATGACACGCCACCATGAAGTGATACATGTGGAATAGCAATCTGCCGAGTGAAACAAGGATGACGCATATCTTTTTTTCCAACTTTGTCTTTACACGGATCGCGAGTGACATTGCTTACAGCCGCCATTGATGCAGTGGCTTGCAAGACCGGGCTCTAAATTTAGCCGTGCCTCGCTGGCAGGGCCAGAACAGCGAGCGACAAGGTTCAGCTTGGTAACAGGTCAATGGATGGCACGGTCTCCGAGGCGGATTTGGTGTACTTGGAGAGGGGGAGAAACAAAGTCGATCTCCCGTCAGAGCTCAAAAACCTTGCCCAAAGTTGCTAACCACCACCAGGGACTAGAGCCAAGAAAAAACGGGCAAGATACGCGGTAAAAGTCATGCAGCATGGGTTCGTATAGGGCGACTTGCAGTGCGACTGGCTTGTCCAAACACGTATGGTTCGGTTAGTTTGATAAACGGATACTCGCCGAAGGTTGCAACGGCCGAGTCAGCGCCGACCGACGTTAGAAGTGTGCGTGCACATTGCAGCAAAAACTACACGAGCCCGATGTCTAAGCGGTCAATTACGCTGTCCAATTCGCCTTCCCCGCACCTTAGACTCGCATACTTTTGATAAACACCACCAATCGCCGGGGCGCAGCGAACGCAGAGAGTTGCGGCATACATGACACGGCAGAGCTCAAAGTTCCAGGCGGGTGGCATTTGCAGGGTGGACTGACGTGAGAGTCCGAAAGAGCGGCGGCCCGCCACAAGCAACCGGCCAAAAAAAGTAACTGACAAGGTTTTTTTTTTTTTTTTTGCGGTTTCGGTTTCGCACCGAGATCGAGATGGGAGGGGAGTAAGCAAGACAGACGGTCGCGTGCCAGCCTCGGGCCCCATTGCCTCCGCCGTTCTGTCGGCGGAGGACATTGCAATAATTTCAATACTTGAAATTGTCCAGTGCGATCTACAATTGAGAAAAAGAAAACAGCCAATATATGTTGGGGATGTCTCGGACCAGAGATTAGGAAATTAACACGCCCTGTGCTACATTACCCAGTTCTGTGGGTGCCAGTCGCTGCTAGCGTCCTGGGGTTTGGTAAATGGCTTGCGTTATTGGGGGGCCCGGTACGTACCGTTCGTCCCTCCAAGGGAAAAATTACGACCGCTGCGAATCGTGGAAAGCGCCTTGTGGGTGGTGCGTGTGGCCCGTGCTCCCAATAGACGAAGCCTCGCGGGAGCAGCCCGAGCTGCGTGGTGCCCCTAACCCACTGGGGAGTTCCCTGCCCTGCACTGACTCACCCGCTGGGATTCGCAGGCTCGCCTCCCTGGCCCATCGTCGTCCCCTCCAGCGATGGGGGCCTCTGGCGACGGCGGAAGCCCAGCGGATAGGGGCCCGGGGCCCTAGCATGTCACTGAGGAGACCTATTTCGACAGGGGTGACGCAGCACGTACATGCGTACATGGCATGGGCATTGGAGAATGGCTACCCGCGCTGGGAGTCGATCTGTCAGCTAGTAGTAAACTTCCGGGCCATTTCCATCCTCTCCAACTCGACGTATCTCTTGGTCGTTGTCCCTCCACGCCCAGTCCGCCTCTTCCCCTCCGCCGCCGCCGAGCTTCTTCTTGTTTGACTTTGTTGGAAATCTTGTCGTGGCCCGCAACGCCCAGCCTACGCCGTGCGTCTCGTCGGCCCCTTTTCTCTCGACCGGACGACTTGCACCCTTGACGTCACGACAAGAGCCCGCCTCCCTCCTAGCTTCGACAATCTGGCTCAGTCCGCCACAGTGCTAAGCCGTCACCCCTTGAGCTTGACTCCACGCCGAACCTTCCGACATCAAAACAACAAGTTCCTGACAAAGCAACCTCCGGATATATCTCGATTGCCGTTCCCTGCGCGCGGGATTCTTTTGCTCGGTTATCCAGGAGGTCCACGGACAGGGCCAGCGTGGGACGCACCGGCAACTCGGCACCTCAGACCCCGTTATCACTCTTGACTGGCGGCGATGGCGTTCTCCCCTTCGCGACGACTCTGATTCGAAAGTGAGGATATGATATTCCATCTGCCAACAGCACATGTGAGTTGCGAACAACCACGTCACCCCACACCGCCCCTGGGGCTAATGTCCATTGCCTGTCGCGTAGACAACTAGGTGGGAGAGTCTCCCCGAGGCCTACCAACCATGGCTCTCCTGAACCCGACCTTTGTCTTCGGCCTCGTCGTGCTGCTGTACCTGTCGTCCTTTGTACTGCTCGCCGTCCTCCGAATCCTCACCGGAATTTCCATCCAGCGAATAGGCTACTTTTCACTTCGGCGCCTCGCATATACCCCCCGAGATGGATGCAGGATCGAGATTCGTGGCCTGGGGCTCAACGTACACCGGCCGACTTTCGCCCAGCCCACGTGGTTGAGCGTTGTCTTGGAGGAACTTGTCGTCACCTTGGACGTACGGGAACTAGAGGGAAGCAAGCCGACCGAGTCAGACGCCGAAACCAGCGATCACGACAACGACAGTGCTTCTCACAATGACAAATCAATGCCCCTCCCTCGATCGCGACCTTCCCAGAGAGGCAACAAGGGCATCATTCGAAGCGAAACATGGAAGAAATTGACAAACATAAAGGAGAAACTCAAAAGGCTCCATAGAAACATCAACTGGCTCAAAATGATCGACGTGGTTGCGACAAATTCATCTATCAATGTCGTCGATGTAGGCAATGTGCAGGTCGGAAGTTTCACTCTCGCAGTTGACACACGGCCCAAAATGGTCGATCGCGCTCGATTCTTTAAGCAGCGAAAACACTCCCCGAGCAAGGACCGACAGGCCGAGTGGATCATGACCGTTCGAAGTGTACTATTTACAGCCGATGGTAGCGAGTCTATGGAATTGCTCGATCATTTGTTCCTCAACATTCACGGCTTCTTGTACGCCTCAAGAGAAGGTTTGAGGGACGCCTCCGTATCTCTAAAGCTTGGGCGACTTCACATCCCACTCGACGACATCCATACATGCGTCGCCAAACTAAAGCAGTCCCGGAAGAGCCATGGATCCACGAGCCCTGATGAGCCAGTCGACATCTTCCTGGGCAAAGTCGTACAGGAGGTTAACGACCCAGGGAGCACAAACGAGGAATTAATGAGGACCGTGTCTGATTCCAGAGAATTCTTCAGTTCCACGTTGCGCGGCATCAAGGAAGTGCAGTTCGCCGTCAGCTTCCTTGGTCTGACATCAAGGGTTTCATCCATCAAACCTGGCGCCAACCCCATTATTCTTAGCGCCGCAATGAAGGAGGTGGGAATCGATCTTCACCGGCTAGATCCCAAGTCTCCAGCGCACAGAATGTACTTTCCCCCTGGGGCAATCGCCCATGAGGCGTTGGGCGCCGCGCTTTCAATATCTCTCGGACTGGATGACGGCCAAGGTCACACCGATCGGCTTGTCTATATTCCAATGGCGACGACAACAGTCAAAACGACGTTCCTCTCTAAAACAGTCGAGGTACTACAAGAAACAACGACAGGAGAGAAGAATGCAAACATCATGTTTGCCAACTCTGTTGTTACTTCACCATCTGTCGATCTTGATCCCCGCCATTTGCCTTTGCTGCTTGCCCTGTTAAAATCGAAACCGAGAGCACAGAGATCAAGTGGGGGGAATAGACATCTGATATCACGCCTCCTTCCCAAGGCCACTGTGAAGTTTT
The DNA here is from genome assembly GCA_003031705.1 of Calonectria naviculata. Classification (NCBI taxonomy): domain Eukaryota; kingdom Fungi; phylum Ascomycota; class Sordariomycetes; order Hypocreales; family Nectriaceae; genus Calonectria; species Calonectria naviculata. Next base: position 12,063 of record NAGG01001407.1, read on the forward strand.
CTATGCATGAGCCAGTCGTGCGAATAAAACTAAAGCCGTTACAAAAGACGGAGGATGCAGACGATTTCGATCTCATCATCTCATCCATTTCATCCATATCTCTCGACATGGAATCATCCCACTCCCTCGTCGAAGACCTCCACTATTCTCTTGATGGCGCCGTGCGTCTTCAATCTCATGACCTATACTACCAAACTAATACAGGCGATCGATTCAATCTCATTACTACCGAATCCTTTGATATGAAACTACACTTGGGCGCCCGGCCTGACGTCTACGTCGAATTAAACGGCAATCTCCAGTCGGCGTCCGTCAGCATGATACGGCCTGAAATCATCGACGGAGTCCGTCAAATCGTTCGTGAATTGCGAATTGATGTTGAACCAGACAAGGGCCCGACGGTCAAGTCCTCTCGCGGCAAGAACTTCCTCCGTTCGATGCCCGGTTGGCTTCTCCGATCCCAGATCGAGATGACTGACTTTAGCGTCGAGGTTGCGGGCATTGACGAGGATATATCCGACGATACTCGCGGAGTCTTTTTACATTGGGACAGCGTGGCTGCAGAGTATCGCGCGCACCGCTTTGATGGGCTGCACAGGAGGCAGTCCACATCGAGGAGACGCGCCAATAGTCGGTCAATGACACAGTCTGATTCTGACTTGACCCCACCATCTACATCCCCTCGACCTAGAAAGAAGCCTCAAAATATTGGAGATGGCCGACGGCTTACCATCTACGCTAAAGGCATCGAAGCCCAGATCATGGAGGACATGGATAGACTTGAGCCGGAACCATTCATTTCAATTCCCTATCTTGAGACGTCGCTCTCCGCAACAAGCGATTCTCATGGACCTCTATTCAATGTCCACGTCTCGGTGCGAACTATACTTGCACAATATTCGCTGTATCGGCATTATGCAGTGGGAGTTGCCGTCATGACGCTAAGTAAAGCATTCATGCGATCGAGCAGAGATCTCCCTCGTCGCAAGTCAGAAAGCAATGTCTCGAGCTTGTCACCGCCCTCCAGCCGCTTGGCGCCTCCAGGCGCTCGCGACGATCTCAGTGGGTTGTTGACGACAACTCCAGAGCTGCTCACCTTCGAGTTCAAGGCCGCCCTGGTGCAACTCAAGGCTGAGATGCCTCACGATCCAGATATGATGCTGCACATGTATGGCCTCGAATTGGGCCGACAGAGATGGTCTACTCCGCACATTTCCGCAAGGCTCGTAAGGTTGTACACTGAACCTCCAAGAATGCGAAATGTCTGGGCCAGAATTGTGAGCATCAAATCGGGTCGCCTTGATTTCCGTGAATCTAAGCGAAAATCGCAGCGAGGGCCTGCTGTCGATGAGAAGATGATTGACATTGTAACGGAAGCTGTCCGTATTGCCATTCCCCACGAGGTTATTCTCAGTCGCATCTCAGACAACTTCATCAACGTCATCAAAGCCGTTCAGCAACTCCACCATCGCTTCAAGACAGGGACCAATGAGTATATTCTTGAAAAGAGGCCCGAGGGCCCCAAGTCTGTGCCCAAGATTTCTGTCAGAGCCCGTAATTTCCTATTCGAGCTAGAAGACGGTGCTTTTGAGTGGAAGCTTGGTATGATCTACCGCACCGGTCGCATCGAGCAGACCCAGCGCATTGCCCGTGAGGAAGCCTTCCGAGTTAAGCTGAAGAGAGTTCGTGAAGAGGAAATCCGAAGGGGAAATAGTAAGATTAGATCCCGGTCTACATTCACACGTGGGCGACCTGATGCATCTTCCACCGCCTCTAATCGTAGTCGGAGCGTTGATGCGCTCAACAGCCCAACAGATGGCCACTCCAGAGGAGGCCGCGGAAGATTGCCCAGATACGACCCTGATTCCGACAGTATCGAGGTCAACGGATTTTCCAAGGTGTCTGAGCACGATGCCCGGCTACATTTGGACATGTTCAATGCGCAAAGTTGGAAAAAGCGTATTGATAGCGCCTACCAGATCAGTCAAAATAACGTCAAGGAGTCCAAGAGTCAGTTCTGGGGACCAAACCAACTACCGGATGACATTGACGAAGCCGAAAACATCCTCGAGGTTCCTTCTCGGCCAGCACTCATGTCCACCGCAATCACCGACCTTCATTTTATGATTGACAAGCCTACATTCCCAATGAAAGACTTGCCTGAATTCATACACAAGATCGGAAAGGGAATGCCCAAGGACATGAAGTACAGTCTGCTGGTGCCCATGCATGTGGGTATCGAAATGGGCGAGGCCAAGGTCACGCTTCGTGACTACCCATTACCTCTGTTACACTTCCCTCCCATGAAATATGGACAGTCGTCGAAACTTCAGACTGTCTCGCTCAAGGCCAACTTCGTCATCGCTGAAGAGTTTCGAGGTGTCGAGTCTACTCGCAGAGTTAGGGTCAATGTCATTCCTCCTCCCAGGGACGTAGATCCGACATCCAATAAGAGCGACTTTACGATTGAAGTCCGTCGCACCATCGGTCCTGTCAAGTCGTACTCTGATGTTTATATGAATGTCAACACGGCTTTACCAACACGCATTACTTGGGGCCCAAGTTATCAATCGGCCATTCAAGACATGATGATGGTTATCGAGTCTTTTACCAAGCCTCAACTGGATCCATCCGAACGAGTTGGCTTCTGGGATAAGCTACGCCTCAATTTCCATTCCAGGATACACGCAGCCTGGAAGGGCGATGGAGATGTTCATCTTGGCTTGAAGGGCACGCGCGACCCATACCAGCTCACAGGAAACGGCGCGGGTTTCCTCATGTGTTGGCGCAACGACGTCAGGTGGACTATTAATGCGGATGATGACCCTAAGCGCTTCATTGCAATCGAAAGTGGCGAGTATGTACTCGCCATTCCCGACTACAGCCAGGAGGTGCGAGAATCAGCCCGCCAGTTCCTCGAAATTGAGAAGACCATAACCGAGGACAAGTACAAGTCCGAGGCCTCATTCAAGAAGGTAGTCATGAAACTCTCTGGCAAAGTCCAGTTCTTGGGAGGATTGATTTTCGAGCGTGCGATCGAGGATGGAATACGAAGCTTCGATTTCAAGCCTCATTATGAAGTCGTACTAAAGAACCCCATCTTTGCCAAGGCTGAGAATGGCCTTCCATATGATGCCATGCGTGGCTTCAGAAGTCGACATATTCATCTATCAATTGCAGTCAGAGCGCCAGTTGACCGTGATTGGCTCTCCGAACACCCAGAGCCATCGCGGAGCTACAACACGGTCCATCTCACACCACGCTTCTTCACTCACTTCTTTAACTGGTGGGGTCTCTTTGGGCAACCACTGTCGCTGCCTATCCGCCAAGGTAACCTCTTCCCGGGTCGCGAAAAGAATAGCAAAAAGTTTGGTCGTCATTTGGCCACTGTCAAGTACAACCTTCTCTTGGCTCCTCTATTTTTAAGTCACATCTACAAGCACAAGGATGTGGAGGACTATTCAGAGAACGCAGTGTCGGCTACTGGTGTCAAGGTTCGCTTTGACAGCTTTTCTCTGGATCTGCACCAACGAAGAGAGGAGTTCAACACGCTCGGCAAGAGTAAAAACGATGAGACCGCTCGAACATCTGGTATCAAGATCCATGCGGCGCAGCTAGATCTTGTTAGCGCAGATGTCCGGGCGGTGTCTGCGAGCCTAAAGGGCACGACAACCGAAGCTATCCAGAAGGGCTCAATTGCGACATTAATGAATGAACATGACGACAAGCCGGATCTTTCTCGATTCACAATTCCAGACAATGACTACAGCTGGATTGACATGGATGACTTTGTGGAGTTGGACTGGATTCTTCCAACCGAGCCGCATCCCGATACCAAAATTCTACCTCTGGCCTACGCGCCTCGACTGACATATTTCCGGCAAACCGACATAGGCGGTGTCATTGCCGGAGATCCAAGTCGAACAAGCCCATTTGGAAATGAGCCGACCCATTTCTGTATTCTTAACCATGACAATGATCCTCTTCGAGTTCAAGGGCAACTGATACAGGAACGACTCCATCAGCTCGGTGTTCAAATGCAAACACATGCCCGAGATGTAGGCGAGGCTGAGTTGCAAGGAATTAGAGCCGACTGGAAGGACCCTGAGCTGGTACATAATTTTGATGCCTTGAGAAAGCACACCCATGTCCTGCGTGAAAAGAAGGAGTTTCTGGAGTCGATGCTTGCGCAGAGGCAGGCAAAGCCATCATGGAACGGCCAAAGACGCGGCAGTGACCGGAGACGATCGGTAGGTTCAGTTGGAATGCATGACGAAACGATGCATATTCCTGCAACCACTGAGTTTGAAAGTGAGTTCAACAACCGATTCATTATCCACAACTTGCAGCTCAAGTGGAACAACTTGCTGCGGAACATCCTCCTGCGCTACTTCCATCAAAACGGCCAGCGAAGAGGTTTCGTCTACTATCTTTCGCGACCGGCCATCAAGTTCATCCTGGACATTGTGGAAGAGCAAAACAAGGCCAAGGCCAACGGCAAGCCCAAGTCAACTCATAGTGGCCATGGTGGCGGCACATCTACAAAGGCCCGCAGCGTGAACGAGGCCGATGACCCGCAAGACATTGAGGATAGAATCAAGAAAATCCTCGGTGAAGGGCGAAAGTTTACGTCTGCCAGTTGGAGCTCAAATGCAGATAATGAGATTGAGGGGTCTATCGAGGATCTGGTGTACGGCATCGCCGAGGAGTTTACTCCTCAGAGCAGTTACCATATCCGAGTCATTGCGCCACAAATCCAGCTTCAAAGTGACAAGAACAAGAAGCACGTGGTACTTGCCACAGCCAAGGGCATGGAGCTGAAGGTGGTGGAAGTCATGGACAGCGAAAGAATTTCCGATACCGTCAGTGGCCTCGTCCAGCGCCGGTTCTTGGTCAACATGGATAGCGTTCAATTCTTCGTGACGCACCAAAAATGGTTCCTCACCAACTTGCTGTCCATGTACGTCGGCAGCAAGTACGGAACAACAAACGGATCTTCGTGGCCTCCATGGGTACCCATCGAAGTTGTTTTCGACTTCCAGGCAGATCCCTTTGGTTTTAAGCGAGTTGTACAAAAGACTTCGGCACAGATTCGATACGACAAGTACAACACTCTCCGTCTCAAATACAACGATGAGGTCAATACCGATGGGCCCAATGAGACGTCGCCAGACAGCGCGGAGAACAGAATGGACAATCTTTGGGTTGAGTTCCCTCAGGCCCGTGCGCTCTGCAACTCTTCTCAATACTACGCTCTGTATGTCATTGTTCTGGATCTTCTCATGTACAATGAGCCTATGGAGAAGACGAGGAGCGAGCGACTGGAAAAGATCATTTTGGCATCCGACTTTAGCGATTTGAGTGGTGCTCCCGCCAAGGTGCAAAAGCTCCAACAGCGCATCAGACATATGGAGGAAATCAAGGAACGCTTCCAGATCTACTCGAAGTATCTCGACAAGAAGGGTTGGGAAGACCGACTCCGCCTGGAGAGGGACATTGCCGCGTGCGAGGACGAGCTCTTCTTCCTGATGAAGGCCATTACATCATCTCAACGAAAATACGACGTCAATACCAACACCAACGGCTTGCTAAGGTGGAACATTTCGGTGCGAGATATCGTCTGGCACTTGATGCAGGATTCCAACGAGCCATTGGTGGAACTGCAGCTCAAGGACCTCGAGTACGACCGTACAGATAACTCGGATGGCTCTCACATCAACCTCATCCGAGTTGGCAAGGTTCTCGGTCTAAACCTACTGCCAGACGCCACATATCCAGAGATGGTTGCGCCGTTCATCGACACAGAGAAGCCACTGGGCCCTGACATGGAAAACAAGGAAATGATTCGGGTGTACTGGTATATGCTGGAAGCCATTGCTGGAATTCCCGTCATGGATCGCTTCGAAGTCAATGTGTTACCCATCAAGATCCAAATCGAGCACGAACTGGGCACGCGGTTGTTTGAGTACATCTTCCCCGGTTTAGACGGAAACAAATTGTCAGGCGACAGCACTAAGAACGACTCGCCCTTCATCATTAAGCAGATGGGCGATGCCGATGAGGAATACGACGAGTCCCTTACCAGCACAAATGACCGGTCAGAGTCGAGTTCCTTTGACAAGGATTCTTCGTCATTCTCGACGCGGCCTGGGTCGCTAGAGCTTCGTCTGCGTCCCACACTGAGCTCTAGTGCAAAGGCGGACCGATCATCAAAGAAGGCTCTCAGCATCAACAGTGGTGACGGGCATTCTTTCCGACTCTTCCGCGCGCCCACGTCCAAGACAATGCTGAAGAAGCCTTCACGCGAGTCCCTGCGTTCAAGCTCTACGCATCGGAACGCGCTGGCACGCACAAGCACGGGTCACTCATCGAGAGACACGCATTCGATAGCCCCCAGCGACAAGCGGGCTGGCCGGTTCGGACTTGGCAAGAAATCAGACGGCAAGGAGCAGGCATCGGACGATCTCACAAGGATGATGACGCGAGCAAGCAATTACATGACTTTCTCGTCCATCAAAATGCCATCGGTGGTGCTCTGCCTGAGCTACAAGGGCAAAGAGCAGCGCAACTTTGCAGACGTGCACGACTTCGTGTTCAGGATGCCGAGCCTCGAGTGGCAGAACAAGACGTGGTCCAACCTGGATCTAGCCCTGGCACTCAAGAAGGCGGTGATGAAGGCGCTCATCTCCCACACGGGTGCCCTCATCGGAAACAAGTTTTCGAAGCACAGGCCGAATGCTGAGCAACGGAACAAGCTCCGAGAGCTGGCCAACAGCTCCGTGTTGATTGCCCCTTCGTCCTCTGGTGCGTCGCAGCACTACCCCGGCAGCATCGACAGCGATGACTCTGCCAGCATGTACGGCACATCACCCGTTGACTTTTCGCGATCGCCGCCTCGGTCTCTGCACGGCAGCACACACGGCAGCACGCACGGCAGCATACCAGCGTCCAACTCGTCACGCCGACGAAGCCGCAGCTCCAGTGTCACCAGCCGAAAGTCGTCCCGCACGACGGCTTCCGGTGTGCCCGGGCCCAATATCCCTACGTACCTGATGATGACGCCGCCAACCCCTGTCGACGACCATCGCGGTAGACAAAATTACGGCATTGAGCTTCTTCGCCCGGGTACAAGCAGCGGGCTTAGCATGGCACCATCAACGCATCAGACGCTGAGGCGGGGCACGCCTATTGAGCGTCCCCAGACCTCGATGAGCAGCTATGACAACGGTGTTCGGAGAAAGACTGGTACCAGTAATCTTAAGGATAAGCTCAGCGCATTGACTGCCCGGATGGGTCATCGCGAGTCCAACGGGCTGCAGGATGAGGAAACGGAAAGGGATGAAGACCCTCGACCTCCTTCGCGAGACACGAGATCCAGGAGGCTCAGCTGGAGTGGAGCAAAGAGTAGAGGATGAGTAGAGGGAGAGAGCAGATGACATTTTCAACGAGATTCCCTGGACGATAGAGGAAAGGGAGTGTAGTATAGATATCACACATGGGCAAAGGCGTACGGATGGGATTACGCAAGAGGAGGAGTTTTCTTTGTCTGTTTTCTCACCATTTTCTGGATCCCCATACATATGTGTCCTCACGGCGAGAAAAAGAACCCCATGAGAGTACAGTACAGTGTAGTACATGAATACGGGGGAAAAGGGGGGGGAGGGAGGCAGCGTGTTTTTTGTTTCTCGATACACCTTGTATAGCAGCACTAGCAGTCCTTGGATAGGACAGGGGCAACGGGCGAAAAAAGACGTTGTCATTTTTTTGTTTATATGTATTACGGGAGAATTGTCCTCGCAGAGGAGCGAGGGCGATTGGTCCCGGGTTGAATTCCGTATGTAATACAAAGCATATTAGATATTCATTTCAATTGGGAAAAGTTTGAGGTCTTGTTTGTTGTTGTTGCATGAATCATGTCAGTCTTGGGTGTGTGTGCTCGGTCCCTTGCTGTCCAGGTTTTTTTATGTTGGGACTAATGCATGTTCACAGACGGACCAAACAAGAAAAAAAAAAATTTTGGCTGGCCTTTATCAACACCAAGGATGTGTGTTGCGTGTGTAATGTTGTATCTCTCCGGCACTGTGTTTCATGGACGTGTCGTGTGACCTGCAAGCTTATCTCGAGACGCACAGTCAGACTTTTTGATGCACTACGACATGAGACGTCTGTTGCCCCTTTTCTCTCCTTTTCTCTTTCTTTGGAGAGTTCAATTCACACACCCTCTCTGTGTCAATCATCCTAAAGTGGTCTTGTCTTTTTTTCTAAGACAACCCCTTCGTAAAGGGTTTTTTTTTTTATGGCAAAGACAAAGATCATCCCCCTTTGCCCCTCCATACCTTTCATTCCCTGTTTTTTCCTTCCCTCGCCCTCTTAATTTCAGTCTCAGCCTTACATGGCTTCTTAATAGAGAAAATAATTAAAAAAAAAAAAAAAACACGAGGAATTGAAGCCGTGTTCCTCTTTACAAAAAACGTCGCCACTCCGTAGTGGATACCCCGTGCCGGAGCGGAAGGCCCTATCCACCCACATACTGAATTGGGAAGGTTTCTGGCCTCACGTCACGATGGAGGCATGCTCGGGAAGCGGGCAGGGCAGGGCATGGCAGGGCAGGCACGGCGGCGGGTGGTCATCACACACACACACACTCGTGCTCACTACCGGCCGGCGCGGGTAGTTCCGAGTCGGCGGGAGGGGTGTGTGTGTGTGTGTGTGCGT
>NAGG01001410.1:0-14123 GCA_003031705.1 Calonectria naviculata
CTACAGAAGAGGCCTTGGGGCTTTTTGGGGGGGTGCGGAGAGGGGTGCTGCAGGCTTCTGAGAGCTGTCAAGGGCCAGTCAGGGTCGCTGAGCGTCATCCGATGGTTGGTAATGCCAGGGGCTGAAGCTCACTGGTGGTGTCGAAGGCGATTGTGGCCCTTGTGGCCCTTGTGCACCCCTGCAACATGTCGAGAGACACAAGCTCGAGACAAGAGGCCATGGAGAGTTTGCGGGGTAGCCAGAGGGGCGCGAGGGGAAGGGACCAGGGCCGGGCGCGATAAGTACGGGCTGCGGCGCTGCCCAAAACACCTGCAAGCCACTGACGTACGGACAAGAGCTGCTCTAGTGCTGGCTGGCAATAGGTGATGGCTGGGATTGTTGTGTATCTATCCAGATAACAAGCACTGCCGTCTCTCCGTCTTGTGCGTATCCGTATGTCCTCGCATGCCGCGGTGCGCCCAGGTATTCAGAGGGTCTGAGAGCCTGGCGAGTACCGTGGTGCCGGCAAAGACACAGCATGTCGCACCGAAACATTGCTGGGCTGCTCGGCAGTGCATGTCGAATCAACGCCCGTCACGGGCAGTCGCGCCAATCACGGACACGGCGACGGATATGTACACACGTTATTGACTGCTTCATCCATGGCTCGTGTGTCGCCAGGGGTGGTTCAAAATTGACATCACTGAGCATGCAGTGTAAGACCCAAAACGGCAAGCCCGCAGCTGGATCCCGAGCGAGGCGGGCGTCAGATTGGACCGAGTGCACAGAGGGCGTCACGTGCAGCCGACATGCAAGTGAAGGCCCTGCCGAAGCCTCTGGTTCTGGTTCCGGGTAGCCTTTGACAGCTCGTGCATGGCATCGAGCCACCAGGCGAAGCTATCGCGGGGATCGACCCGAGGCCAACCACTAACCTAACTACAAAGCTACGGTGCGGCGCAAGGGCGTACGGAAGAGGGAACAAGGCACGGGAGTTGGAGTTGGGATCCGCCGGGCCAAGGCCTGAGTACGTACATGCCTGTGGGGTGTGGTCCAACCAAGACGGACGGAATTCCCTGCTTTGTTGCGGTTAACGCGGCCGCCGAATGCTGAGACAACCTGACAGGCAATGGTCCAGCCCTGGGCCGCCAGGATAAATGCGGCACCGCACGCTGCACGCTGGGCAGCCCTCGGTCAGTGGCAACACGCCCCGAGAACACCGACCAGGCTCTCCCCGGCGCGTCCCCCCGAAGCCCTCCAATCCGGCCGCGGGCGTCGCTACCACCATTCTGTGGCCCTCTGCATTCAGAAGGTGGCAGCAAGGGTCCTGTCACCCACGAGCCCTGTTTGCCAGCCCGGGGCATGGATGGAGCTTTGGTGGTCTGGACTCGCTGTCTGCTGTGATCGGGGTGACGGCCTGCTCGGCGGAATACAGCGGCGCGGCAGGCGAGCAGCATGACTGTAACTCATCCTGCTTTTATTAATAGCCTCGTGGCAGGCACTGGCCCTGGGGCCTCGCAAGGTTGAATCTAGGCACTTGCACGCCGTTCGCGTCATGTATCAATTGAGTATTAACGGACAAGCGAGTGAAGTGCATGGGGCCCGGCGTGAGTCAAGCCGGCCTGCGCTTATTCACAATTGTTCATTATGATGGAGGCATTGCCACAGGCCAGGCAGAGCCAGGCAATGAGACGGACCAAGAAACCGGTGCAATAAAAGCAGGTGAAAAGAAGAAAAATTCGCTGCAACCATTCCCAACTCTCCTTCATCCCCCATCAACACCCCCATCTCGGGCATCAGCTCCTGTCGCGTGTGCGTCTACCGTGAGGCTCCGCGCTGCTGCCCCGCTCCCAGGCCCGTGCTTCATGTGACATCACTCGCTGCCCCTCCGAGCATTTTCTCACCATCGCCAAAGTCGACGCCCAAGAGCTGCAACAAGCATAGACACGCGCTGCATTAAGCGCATCCGCATCCTCACGCCCGCGCTTCCCACACCCCCGTCCCTCCTTCAGCGTCTGCGATGAAGCGAGCCCAGGGCAAGTCCGCCGCCCGGGGATTCGACTCCCCCGCCGCCCGCTCCGGATTCGGTGCCTTTGGCGGATTTGGTGGCTCAGGCTCCGGCAGCTCCCTGTCTTACCTCGCCGAGCCCCCGTCCTTCGCCGCCGTCTCCGACCCGAACGTCGTCGTGTCGCTCAAGAATGCGCTCAAGAAGGACAGCACCACCAAGGCCAAGGCTCTGGAGGACCTGCTCGCCTACGTCCAGGCGCACCCCTACGACAAGGATGGAGGAGTCGAAGAGCCGGTCCTCGATGTCTGGGTGGGTTATCAGCCGTGTGATGATGTGTCGAGGTGCATGGCTCATGGTAGCATAGGTTCAAATATATCCTCGAACGTCGATAGACAACTCTCGCCGAGTCCGCGAGCTTTGCCATAACTTGCAATTCGAACTCATGAAATCCGCTCGAAAACGATTCGAACGCCACATCCCCAAGATTGTCGGCGCGTGGCTCGCGGGCCCTTTCGATAGAGACCGCGTCGTCGCCCGAGCCGCCAGCGATGGTCTCACTTCATTCCTGTCCACCCCCGAGAAGGTCTCAGCATTCTGGAACAAATGCCAGGCCCAGATTCTCGATTACGCCATCGAGGCTATCCAAGAGACACAAGACACCCTTAGCGACGAGCGTTCGACTACCGCTGAAGATGCAGAAGCAAAATACTACCGTGTAGTCACGGCCAGTTTGTCACTGGTGCTCGGGTTGCTCCAGCGTGTTGAACCAGCCAGCCTGGAGAAGCATCGAGAACGCTATGACGACTATTTTGCCGAGGAAAATGTATGGAAGGCAATTACTTTCAACGACTCCACCGTGCGAAAGACGGTATGCCAGTTGTTATTCGCCACAATCGACCGAAAGCTGCCCTATGCCGAGTCGTCCAAGGTCAAACAGGCCATCATCACAGGCGGTCTCAAGGCTAGCCACTTGGGATCCGCACTCGAATATGTCCGCGCATTGACGAAAATGACACAAGCATACCCCGATGTTTGGTCTTCCTCCAAGTCACCCAGTGACCCTAAATCGCCCCTTTCCAGGCTCGGCGCCTTCATCGCCAAGGGTTCACAAGGTAGCCCGTCTAGATTCTGGGAATACTTGGACCAATTGCTTTCCATCCTTCCTGCTGACCTCATCACCCCTGAAGTCGCGTCTCGTCTTGTGGCCTCTCTCAAATCAGGTATCACAAATCGGGACGAGCCTCGCACCAACACCTCTCTAGCGTGGAAGTGCTTTATCGATACCACAAAGCGATTGCTCAACCAGCTTCCTGGAGCCGAGCAGCTTCCTTTTGTGCGGGAGCATCTATTCCCTCTAATCGAGCAATTTTTGTTCTCGGTTTCTGAGAAGACGGCTGCAATCCCTCTCGGCCCCAATGCAATTTCCGTGCTCGTTGAGGCCTACATCGCCATCGCCCAGGCGGCGCCTGATGTCGTTTCTGCATCTTCCGAAGAGTGGGATCGCCTCTCTACTGTGTTTTGTGCCAAGATCTCTGGTTCTCTTCCCGAGGTTTCCCGTGAATACCACCAATCACAGGAAAAGATTGCCGAGGAAGGTCGACGATGGTTTAGCCTTGTCGGCCAAATTCAGGACAAGATCTCTCAAGTCACACCAGCACCTCCAGACCACACTATTGAACCTTCAGGCAAGATTATTTCCCAGTGTATCGCCCTTTTGGAAAGCCGTAACCTAAAGCCTTTCGGAGCTGCTCGCATTCTGGAATATGCCCTGAGCACCGCTCATCGCCTATTTACTGATGGCGCAGCAAAGAAGGTTTCGACATTCCTTCTGGCACTAAGTGAAGATGACCTAGCCAAGGCTGTTGCATCTCCCTCGTCGCGATATATTCTCTCCTGTATTCATCTTCTTGGCGCGGTCTCCGAAGATCTCTCTGGTGTCTGGTCTTCATGGATCAAGGCCATTCTCGAACTTCCACCGAGCGCCGCTCGCGATTCAGCCTTGGCATCTCTCATCTCAAGAGATACTGGGTCTTCACTCGCACAAAAGGATAAGACTCTACAGGAGTATCTTGTAGCCCAGTCTGAAACGCTAATCGGATCTGATGAGGGCTCCCGGGAGGTTCTTGAGGCAGCCATCACCTATCAAAGCTTGACGGAGGATAGTTACCAGGCGATTCTTCGAAAACTCCTTGATTTGCTTGAGAAGGAGCCTCTCAAGTCAGAGTATGCTTTGGCCGCTCTGGAGAGAATCGCCAAGGGGAAGCCTGACCTCTTCTCGAAGGATGAAGAAGTCCATACCGCTCTTGTGGCTCAGTTGTTGAGCCTATCTGAGCTTAATGATGCCGCCATATCCACAAGGGCTACTGCTGTCCGTGCCCTCCTGGATACCCAAGGTGACGGAAAGCTTCCTGTTGTCAGCATCATCCAGTCCAATCTCGAGCAGGCTGACCCCCAGTCTTTGGAGTAAGTTGTTCTAGCATTCGTTTTCCCTTTCATCTTCTTACCAAATATAGTATCGAGACTCTTGTTGCCCAAGCAAAGAGTGCTGCTGAAACCGAAATTCCCTGTGAGGAACTGTTTCCCAGTACCAATGTCTGGATGACAGAGCTCGCCCCATTTTGGGAACTTCCTGTCAATCCATCGATAACCATTACCAATAACCTCGGCGGCGCTTCTGTGCTCACCGCAGGCCTTACTTCCGAAACTTCCCAGGTCCGAGTCCCGAGAGACAGAAAGGGCCGTTCGATTCCTATGCGCATGGCCCTCTATGTTTGCCAATTGTCAGAAGCTAATCTTTCGTTGTCCAAATTGCCAAGGAGGTTCCAGGTAGAGCTTTTGTATCTCCAATGTCTTACCGTGCAGCTCGTTTCAGATCAAATTACTTGCATGGAAGAGAACCGACTTTGGAAGACGGTGGGACATACGGAAGCGAGCGCCCAGGCCGAGAGTTATGTCTCGTCGATGCGCGGTATTCTGAACGCCCTGACATCGGAGGTTACGACCTGGGATGACAGCTCTGTTGTCTACGATCTGGTCAACCTTCTTATGCAACACTCGGGTGATTTTACGCCTCGCGCACTGTACAGCGCAAGAGCTCTGGGAGAATTGGTGCAATCGCTTACAGAGTCCCATGGCTCATCTCATTTTGAGGATGCCCTTTTGAAGCCCGAGCTTCTCAAGGCCAATCCAGCCACTGTTTTCCAAGCCTGCGCACTTCTCACTGGGTTCGGCGAGTCGCTTCAGCCTTCGAAATCGGTCAACAATTTCTGCAACCGTCTTGTCAGTGACGTCGCCGGGGCTTCTCCTGGAGGATCAAAAACTCACCTTCTTCTTGTGCTGCTTAATGCAACCGCCCAGATCTATGAGTCTGGCGAGTTGCCCGTGGCTAATAACCGAATTGTGTTTGCTGTCCGACAGATTACCACTTGGTTGGAGGAACCCGAGGCTATCGACGCAGCTCTGTGCGCAGAGATTTGTCGCGCACTCTACCATCTCCTGCCATGTATGAAGGATGTCTATGGATCATACTGGGAGAAAGCCATCGAATTTTGTATTTCTCTCTGGAATCGGGCCAATGAGTACAAGTTGGAGCAGGCGCTTCCCTTCATTCATTCATCCCTGCGGCTGTTCAAGACATTGGAGTCGCTTCCTGAACCAAATGACGACCTAGTTGATGCTTTGAAGGAGTTTGAGAGTGCTAAACCTAGGGCTCTCCTGGAGCTTCTTCGACTTCCACGGGATGCATCCTCGCAGCCCTTGGAGATCGTCGATGCAACACTATGCCGTGAGGTTGACAAGATTCCTCTGCGACATGTCCAGGACCTATCCGATATTTTCGGACTTTTGGCTTCCGAGTCTCGAGAAATTCAGACTGCCGCATTCAATCTCTTACATAAGGCAATTCCCGCACAGCAGGAGCAAAAGTCTGTGGATGCTTTGCTTGATAAGACAGGTATATCATTCTGTGCTTGGACATTGTTCTGTGCTAACGTTTACAGATGCCCGATTGCCCGATGAGCTTCTCTCACTATTGTTGGATGCTCCAACGTTGGAGAAGTACTCGGATGAAATGCTAGCAGAGTTCCCTTCGCCAATCCGGTCCTATCTTTTGTCTTGGAAACTCGTTTTTGACGCGTACTCGACGTCTTCGTTTAAGATCCGAAACGACTTTTCCGAGAACCTCAAGATGGACAATACACTGAGTCCTCTGCTGGACTTCATGTTTGATGTCCTCGGACACTCTGCTGCCCATCCACTCAAGTTGGAAAAGGTTAGCCTTGAGTCTCAGCACATTCGCGACTACGACGTGAAGTTGGCCGAATCAGAGCCTGAGGAGAAGAACATGCAGTGGCTCCTCGTCCATCTATTTTACCTCACACTCAAGTACACTCCTGGCCTGTTTAGATCATGGTACCTTGACTGCCGGTCGAAACAAACCAAGATTGCCGTCGAGTCTTGGACTGCCAAATACTTTTCTCCTCTCACCGTCTCGGACGCCCTCGACGAGGTTCAGCAGTGGGCGGATAGCCAAGATGCTCCAGCTTTGGACGAACAGGAACTGGTCGTCAAGGTTGCACGAGCAGCTAGAGAGGTGACGGCAGGCTATGAAGTTGACGAGGAACAAGCCGCCATTGTGATCAAGATTCCGCCTAGCTACCCGATTGAGGGTGTCAATGTGGCTGGTCTACACCGCGTTGCTGTGAGCGAAAAGAAGTGGCAAAGCTGGATCATGACAACACAGGGTGTGATTACATTTTCTAACGGAAACATTATTGACGGCCTGCAAGTCTTCAAGCGCAACATTGTTGGCGCCCTAAAGGGCCAGAGCGAATGTGCCATTTGCTACAGTATCATCTCCACCGACAAGCGCATGCCCGACAAGCGCTGCTCAACCTGCAAGAACCTGTTCCACCGGACATGCTTGTACAAATGGTTCCAGAGCAGCAACCAAAATACGTGTCCTCTATGTAGAAACCCGATTGACTATTTAGGCGCGGATACGGCCAAGAGAAGACAGGGTTAGGCCAAGTTTATACGATGAAATGATGTGGATGAGTATACGAAAGATCGAAAACGGCGGGGTTGGGTGGCGGGTTATATAGAGTGGATAGAAAACAAAAGCAATTAGTTTTGGAACTCGCGGAGTCAATTTGGTGTCAAGTGAATTACTGGTTTAAGTCTTGTGACAAAGGCCCGGCCTTGATACTCAGTTTTTATATATTTGTTGAATGTGGCAGTCTTATAACTTAACTCAGAAGCAAGCAGCAAGCTGACATGGAATTACAACGGCGCGCCCAGATTGTTCAAGGGGCTTCTTGGCGAGACAACCACGTTGGAACTAATGGAACATGCATAAAAATAAATTAATGCCCTATTTTAAGGAACTTATCCTATGAGCGTCAGTCATTTGAGCCCGCTTGTGCTAATATGGTCAGGGATCATCTACGGGCAAGCCACCAACAGTCATGGCGGATCTAGGAACAACAGGCAAACTAGCGCCACGTCAAGCTAGCACCTGGCTATCGAACGCCTTGCAGCATTCAATTGCTTTGTTGGCTGCGCATTCGAATGGGCCTGGGGATGAAATACGCCGTGGCGGTCATTCGGGTTTTGCCAAGCGTGCCTGGACTCTCGCAGCCAGATCGCCCAAGCCGCAGAGCCGGATTGATGCAGGAAAAGGGCATATAAAATGGCAATGCCTGATCATCACGTCTGGCACGTCTGTTTTTCTTCCAATCTCGCCGTTCAATCTCCAACCGACATTGAGTCGTCATCATGAGGGTTTCACAGATAACCGCGGCGCTTGTCCTGATTGCATCTGCCATTGCAGCGCCAGGCCAGTACCAATATTGTGAACCCAACAAGTGTTTGAGATCGGTGAGTTCCACCCAATCAACGGTTTTCGTAACGGCAAGTTGAAGGGCCCTGTTGCTAACAAAGGCAGCTCAATTCTAATTCCGCCCGTGCGTATGCAGGCTGCGATGCCTTCTTGAAGAAGACTGTTACCCTTTGTCCAACGTGAGTGCCTGTTCCCTGGGCCTGGTGGCTGTTGTCTAACAGTCCATGTTAGTACTGTCTTCAAAACCAAAACCATCACGGTTACGAATCCCACGACAAAGACCATTTCTCAAACGGAACGGGCTGCCTCAACACGAACCGTACTAGCCTCGGTGACATCAACAACTACAATTTTCGACGTGGCTACCACAAAAGTGACCTCCAAGGTCGTTATCTCTTCTACCCATGTGGTTCCCGTAACGGTGACCTCCGAGGCACCAATAATTAAACGCGCTGGAAATACATGCAGAGCAGAGACACGGTCTGCAGCGACATTGCCGGCTTGCGCTTCCGTCTGCTCCGGAAAGGCCCAGTTCTCCTCGGCTTGCGCCTGTCTCGGCATAACACCCGCAACAGCAACAGTCCGACGGGCCACGGCAACCTCCACCATAACAACAACCCTAACGAAGCGCCCAACAGTGACCGTCACAAAGACCAAGACAGCTTCCGTTTTGACAGTCACCAAGACCACAACCATCCCTGCCACCCAGAAACTCACCACGTCTACCGTGACCCTCTCGTCCCTGCACACAGACGTCACAGTAGTTGAGGTTACCAGCACGGCCGTGGTTGCTCCTCCGAAGCCCCCTTGCTCGAACTTTTTCTTGCGGGTAGTTTCAAGCGGAGGCTATAACGGCATGTATTTAGTTTACGACCCCAGTGATTCTACCCTCCAACTTACCAACATCCCAAGTATTGCTTTGAGTTTTAGCCTTAGTGGAAGCTATCTCCTAGCAACTGGTGATGCAAAAGTGCGCGGGCATATCACGGCGGACGGAACTATTTTGACTGTCGATACTAAGGATGATACCCCTCTTTCATGCGCAGTTGGGGCGAACGGGGACGTTTCCGCGCTATCTTGTAATCGCTCCTCATTCAAGCTTTGCCCGTTCATAAGCGATGCAGTTATGCTGTCTGGGATGAACGAGGGCCACTGTGAGGAACTTGAGGAACTGCAATTAGTCATTTCATGCCCGAATGTTGTGTAGCGTCGTTTTGAAGAAGGTGGCGGCGGAAAGCAGCACTATTTGTTATTATTCCCAACTGACATCGTCCCTAGAAATTAATACTGGTGAACTATATAAACATTAGCTTTAGTAAAATTGAAGTTGACTAATTGAACCAATTCTGTGCCAGATAAAGACATCGACAAAGCCATGCATCTTGATTTAGAGCCAATTCTTTTTAGATACAGTGGATAATCCTTTCTCCCATGGAAAGGTAAACATCAGTTCTAATTGCCATTCGGAAACAAAGAGTTCCGGGGAGTAGTTATAAGTAGCGGTCTAACATGCTTCGGGCTAACTAAATACGCTTAGGTCATGTCTGATGAAGGAGACCACTGAGCGCTGGACTAATAGTCCTAGTGAAGGCTTGACAGGTTTTTTTTCAGAGTTAAAGTTCACAAGGCCTACGCTAATTAAGTGCATGCATGTTACTCTCCGCATGACGTACCGGGCTTCAAATCATACGTATCTTAATCTTGCCCCTTCTACTCTTGTCCAAACAGCCATTCCGATCTCTTTACATTAAATATGTCTCTCCCTCCGGAAATTAGACATGACATCGCTTTGCATTTCGTTCACTCGGTTTCTGACCCTTGGTTCCATCTCATTTTAGCTGACCTGCAGGAACCCAAGCAGACCCTCAGTCAGTCACCGCTATGTCGCCAATTCTGCAATGAGGAAGATGGCAGCCTCTTCTCCCTGCGCCTTGTCTCGCATGCTTGGAATAATACCGTCACAAGGATACTGCGAGATAATTTTTGGTGGCCCATTTACTTTACGTCGAAGGAATCGGTGAACAGAGCTGCAGAGTGTTGCAATCCAAGTGGACGTCAGTCAGTCCCCCGATTGCTGCCGAGGAAATTAGAGATTTCAAGAATATACGAGGCAGTGTCGTTCCGCAGGACCTATATCGAAGACTCCGAATTGGTCGAGAAGTTTGGCAGAAGAGGACCGTACGCCGAACGGCACAAATTTGAGGATCATCTCCGAGAGAGCCTGGACGGCACCCCAGCACAACTTCACTACGACAAATCTCACGAACATCTCATGTTGCGACAAATCTTTGATGCGCTGGACAAAGTGGAAGCATTCGCCCTAGCATTCCCTTCCACTGAGTCAGGGTACGCCCCTCTGGATACCGACGACTCATCATGGGCAGACTGCTACGACATCCAAACCATTGAACAGGTGGCTGCCACGATCCGGCGTGGGTTGGAGTCTGACGCGTTCCAGCATCTCATCGATCTGCGCCTGGCACTTCCCTGCACGCGCGACCTGGAGCGCTTCAGTGCTTCCATCACGCAAGACGCCCGCGACCGGCTAAAAAACTTGTCCATTCGTATCCTGGACGATACGGGCCAAGATGGAAACATGGACCTCGAACCGTGGGCAACCGATGTCGACGACGGAGAGTGTGATGGGGCGTCAACCTGGGAATGGGTGCGACCGAGCAATTTGCAATCGGAATTTCCCAATAAGCAGCACCAGAGTCACCTCTGGGAATTTGTGGGCTCCTGTCCCAACCTCGAGAGCCTCGGCATTTCCGGCACTCACTTCCTGGACCTCGATCAGCTGGACTGGAAGAAAGGTACGAGTTCTGGGGGCATACGAGTCTTGACGTTGGGAAGAATATGGGCAAGTATCCCTTCTATAATAAAATTACTACGCCCGAGTGCTTCATCAAAAGCTCCCCCACGGGCGCTTTTCATCAGGCTTGATCAAGTCAAAATACGCGCAGGCGGAGGGGATTGGAGCGACCTGTTTCAGTATCTGAGGAGAAACTGTCCTGAGCTCTTGTGCGCCTCAGTTGAGCAGCTCACCTACTTCAGCTCACATGAGAATTATGCGTCAAACAGATCGTACACAAAAGACTATTTCGCCATGTGGACCCAAAAGCAAGAGGATTGGCATGAATTGCATCAGTTGACTAGTCATCTCATAAGTAGGGTCGGCGGAGAAGATTCTTATTTGGATCACAATTATAGAGTAATACTTGAAGAGGGGCAAAGAGTAACAGCAAAGGAGACGCAGGAAGCAGAGAGTCCGGCACTAGATGTGTAGACTACATGGCGGCGAATCTAGCATAGTAATATTAATTAATTCACATAAATAGAACCATTTCTATAGAGCGAGAACCATGTATGAGTTTCATGCATCAAAGTCACCATTGGCTGGCTTGATTAATTAGTACCGTCACGGTTACGACGTTGGAACAGCGACCGGAGTTGAAGCGCCCATCCCAGACAGTGGCTGCCATGCTTCTGGCCAATGCAAATGGTTTTGCCAATTAGACAGTTTTAGTAGCTATCTACTCTATGTCATGGGTGAATTTCCCGAGAAAATGTCGAATTTTGATAAAATTACACACATGTACATGAGTCTCTGTACACGATGCTCGTAGTCCCAAAAACCTTTAACCCCCTAGTTTTTCGTGGTCGCAAACTCATAACCATTCATCGTTAGATTTAAAAAATGATCGCTGGTTGATAATAAACTACGAAAGCAGAGGTAATTTCTGAAAACATCGGCATTTTCGGGGAGTCTGGATTAGTTATTAAGAGGAGCTTACCAAACATTTGTGATTCAAGGCCTAGGTTTGTCAATATGACGCTCGATGTGATGATAAAGATGGATGAAAGGGGACAAACCTGTTCGGCCGTGGCCCGTTGGCCATCATAGCGCAATAACGACGCCACGAGGTCTCTGAAGTCAGGATCCACGTCTGGCAGAATGACGTCCCAAGAACGGGGTGGGAACACGGTCCAGAGCTCAAAGGGCGAAATCTTAAATTCCTTGGCTTCGGGCCAGGTCTCAGGTGTCGGAGTACCAAGAGTCTTGAAGATGCTAAGAATGAGGCCCAACTGACTGCCATCCTCGTGGGCTGGGCGCGACTCGACGATAGGCAGCGGGGGGTCTCTGATGGCCTCGGACAGCATGACGCCCATGCCCCACATATCGACAGGCGTTCCGTATGACTTGTCTCCAAAGAGCGTCTCCGGGGCACGGTAGGGCCCGGTGCCAATGTCCAGAATCTTGCCGTCTGCCGGCTCCGAGTGCGCCGAGAACTCCGGGTGCCAAGCAGTGCCAAAGTCGGACAGGTAGGCCGGGCCGGTCGGGGACTTCAGCAGGACAGCCGACGGCTTGATGTCACGGTGGACGATCCCCTGGCTGTGAATATCCCGTAGGGCGCGCAGCACGTCGGTAAAAATGGTGCGGACATGGTCCAAGGACAGGGGGCCTTTATCGAGTAGATCGCCTAGGGTGTAAGGCATGAAGGGGAAGACGAGGACGAACTGCTGCTCATGGTCGCGGAACACTTCCAGCAGAGGCACACACGGCTCACGCAGCGTCTTGAGGATCTTAGCCTCGCGCTGGGGGTTGTGCGGCTCAATGTTCTGGTATGTGACAATGACCTTGAGTGCCTTGTCCCCGGAGCGATAGACCTGGGACGTGATGCCCTCAGACACGTGGGTGCAATTACTGTAGGCGCCTATGCGGAGGCCAGTCTCATCCGAGCTCTCGGCTGAAACATTGTCGGCATCCTGTTCATCATGGAAAGGGGGTGGAGTGGCGGTTGGTTGACATGCTGTGTCGTATTCCTCCTATGTCGTGACGGGCTGGTCAGCTTTGCTTGAAACGGCGCCTGAGGATGCACGGATCACTGCGCACCCGCGTAGTCGCGACCTGATAGGCGGCCTGTTCAATTGCTATGGCCTCGCTCATGCTAGCCATGCCTAGTGATTTTTGTCTACGGGGTTGGTAGCGGTTGTGTGAGCGGGAAGAGGACAGAAAATTGGTGTATCATCGAGAGAGATGGGCTCACATTTTCTGGATTATGTCGTAGCGGTCCGAGGCGGACAGCGAGGACTTCCAGTCAAGCGTCGAAGAGGCCATTGCTAATTTAGAAAAGGGCCTCGAGTGCACTGATGCTAGCGAGGTGCTATATGTCGCAAGAAGGGAAGTGGTAGTGGTACTCTTGGTTGACGATGATGTTGCAAAAGTGTGTTTCTCGGCTCCGTAATTGGTCAAGTTTACTGTGTGTTTGGCGGGGTCATTGGCGGTTTGGTTTCACAGCTGAGCTAAAGTGGCAACATACAGAGCTCTTCATTAGAGCCCCTGGAGCTCCGTCGATCCAAACTCTACTAGATTGCCGCCTTGGGCTGTCAACTCCCTTCGGCGAGATGGCACTTGGCACACTGCTGCTGATTACCGTTATCGATAAATTGACCAAATTGACCGGTGCAAAGTCAATCAGCCAATTTCGCTGTCTCTACCTTGTCCCATGTCTCAGCGCCTTGTTCAGCCCTGAGCGGCGAAACAGCGGATCTGGGAGCATGGAGCGAGGCCAGGCCCGCGAACGCCGGGTGACGTACAGCCGGACGTGAGCCCTAATCAAGGAGAAACAGGACCCGTTGGCGATGGTTAATTGAATCGCTGCAAATTAGCCTGAGAGGGAGAAGGAAGGGCAAAAAAGCAACAAATGGCGCCGAGGTGCAGGGATCCCTCTGCCATACGTGTACGGCCGGTTGTTTTGGCGGGATACACGTATTATTATTCAACGTGTTATGGCAATGGAGATGGCTGCTGGATGCTTGGCCCAAGAGTTCAATTCTTCATGCATAAGCATGAAAGCTAATTGTCTGCATTGGCCCGATTGGGGTCGATTGGGGTGTATCTCCAAGGCGACGTCATGCGCATGCCCTCGTGACTGGACCCGAAAGTGGAAGCTGCCACACCCGCGCCCACACGCCTCGGCTGGGGCTTGGGGTCTGGTGTCGCTTGTGTGTGTGAGCGACGGGGACAGCGGGAAAGAGTGGGCGAGGTCCCCAGCCGCATGAGGGAGTGGGTTGTGGGACGGTCCTGCCATTGCCCGCTGCTGGGCCAGCCTGGCCTGCTGCTGCTCGTGTTTGTTGCTACTGCAACAGCGCTGCGAGAGGTAGATGAGTTACTGCAGACGGGCGAGAGACAAAATCGTCCCTGTGCTCGGTACCTTGTCTGCCACTGCGCGTCCACTAATAATTAAGTGACGGAAGGTACGGACCACTCCCCAGCGCCCCCAGCGCCCCCCCGGCACG